>LPNX011192208.1:63508-76116 GCA_001517045.1 Pseudotsuga menziesii
ATATACTAGGAATGGCAGGGTTTACACCTCTGCAAGGCACAGTAAATTTTCCATTTGTTTGAATGAGGGCTAAGTCTATTTTTTTAAGCCCTCGACCGAGGTATGAACCTCGACCGAGGTATCTAAATACCTCGGTCAAGGTATCTAAATATCTCGACCGAGGGTTTTTAAAGCCCGCAATACCTCGGTTGAGGTATTTAAATACCTCGACCGAGGTATTTAAATACCTCGGTCGAGGGCTTGATAAAACCTCGGTCGAGATATTAAGACCTCGGTCGAGGGCTTAACAAGCCCTCGACCGAGGTGCATTTTTCTGTTTTTGCCGAAATGCGCTTGCCAAAAAGTGTTACCCAGGTCCGTGGATTCACCCAACAACATATCTAGGAAGTGTTACCGCCCTATTTGCAAAGGTGTTTGCTAGTGATTTTTTATCACATGTTCATCAAGGTGTTGTATCTTGTTCAAGAAGTTTTGGGTGGCCTAGGGTTGTTTAAATCAATCCTTTTGGCAAATCTAGGGTTTCTTTCTATTATGTAGTTCTCTTACGAAACAAAGGAATGATTAATCTGAAACTAATCACTGCGTGAGAGGAAAAGAGGTAACCAGATCATGAAACAAAGTTATGGGAATGACCTCACTCACAAAAATAGATCTAGGCAATTTTACAGTCGTGACAGCAGCATTAGGCCACCAAGCAACAGTGAACATATCTCATTGATCAATTCTTATTTCCAGATCAAGGATACAAAGGTGTTGTAATTGGTGAGTTTAAATTCCTCTTCTCTCCATGAATTCCACATTTACAACATTACCTAAGGGAAAGTTTTGGGGGATATTATGGAAATGAAAGAATCGGTTTGTGACCTCAAAATTATCCATCTCTGAAATACACTTGATTCATGAATAGTTTTGGCACAGGTTCTTATATTTCACTTCACAAACATAGCAGTTAATCAACTAGAAGTTAGGCACATGATTTTAGGTTGTGTTAGGCTTTAATTGCAATATTTATAGATTACATGGTGGGACCACTTTTCTAGGTTTACTCTTGGCATTTCCAAGGTGACTTGAGTAGACAAGTCAAAATGATGTGGCACCTACTTCAGATCTAAGTTTTGCATGAAGAAGGAAGCCTAATTGGAGATAATTTTATTATTTTTAATATGTTTAGAGAGCTCAAAATATAGAGAGGGTTCTATTTAGTATATATTCAATGGATTGAGAATAGTTCAATCCTTTTGTATTTCTACAATGGCTTAGCATCCAACTTCACTTCAAGCTCAATAACAAAGAATTGAGGGAATACCTTGAGCAACAAGAGAAAACAATGATTCATCCACTACAAGTCCTTGTAGGTTATTTGTAATGATTATAAAAGGGGTCAAACAAGGATGCTACCCAAGATAATCCATCACTTCATGAACTCACAAAATAAAACAAAGAATACAACAAAAGATAGCACAAGAAAACTGGAAAAACAAAATAAAAACAAGATATATGTTGAAGGAGACATGGCAAAGTAAAGTTGTACAAGGTCATAGGCTATTGTAGGGATAGGAAGATGCAAATATACCCATAGAAATTTCATTAGGATAGGTTTTACTACTACAACAATAAGGAGGCTACTAATTGCTTCATTGCAGAAAAGACCCACAAAATAAATAAAAAAGTAAAGAGCGAACAAGAAGCTTTCATTGAAATTCCATTGGAAAATAATAAAAGATAAAATAAAGCAATATGGGAGCAAAAAAAGCTCGCAAGGATGAAGATAAGTGAGGATAAGGGCTTGTACCAAAAACTTTAATGCAGGATCTAAGAGATCAAGACAAAGGAAGAGGCTCACACAAAACAGAAGGGACCCAACATTTGAATGGTTTAGGAAATAACAATGCATATTAAAACATAGTGAGGCCCCAAAAAATGTGGCACATATAGGAAAGGTGGAGGGAGGGTAAACAAGGTCCCCAAATGACAAGGGACAAGAAGGTCTCTTTCATAGAGGATTCAACAAAAATTGAATAGAGCTTCCATAACAACTTGAGGAGATATGGGAGGATTCATCAATAGGAAAGGACTAAATAGGAGACAAGGAGGGCGCAGTGATGAAAAGGGAGGATGAAGGAACCAAGAATGGGAAGAAAAAGAGGGAGGACGAGAGGAGAATTCTCGCACAAAAGGAAAATAAAACAAGAAATAAGGGATGTGCAATAATGAAGAGTGCATTGAACCCATGTATAACAAATTCAACCCATGAGTGCAATTATGAAGAGTGCACTGAACCCATAAATAGGTGCGTGCAATAATGAAGAGTGCATTGAACTTATGGATAACAGATTCAACCCAGGAGTGCAATAATGAAGAGTGCATTGAAGCCATGGATAACAAATTCAACCCATGAGGAGGAGAAACCAAAAGGATGATCTAGATTGGGTTTCACCATTGAGCTACATTGGAGCTGCCAAAAAAGTAAAAAAAACTTTGACTACCAAGATTATTGCCACACCTAAAAGGAACAATGGAATCAAGAGCTAAGATGAGTCACTTAGGATCTAAATCTAAGTGGAAGAAAAGGTAAAGTTGGGCCAAAAAGAGAGGGTTTTGATCTAAACTATTGGACTTGTGCTTGTTTTAATAGGTTTGATTTCACACATTACATACCATAACAAAAGAGAAGAAAATAGTTAATCTATCAAGTTCATTTGTTGTGAACCTACTTAACCTATTTAATCTAGTGCACAAAAATAAAATGGAGAAGAAAGAGGGAGTGATTCTTTCACAATCCCTAAAATATAAAAATACAAATCAATTACTTAACACATTAAGACTATAGACATTAATGGCTATTGTTTCCATCCCAAGATTATTGCCACACCTGAAAGGAACAATGGACTCAAGAGCTAACATGAGTCACTTAGGATCTAAATATAGGTGGATGAAAAGGAAAAGTTGGGTCAGAAAGAGAGGGTTTTGATCTAAACTATTAGACTTGTGCTTGTTTTAATAGGTTTGATTTCGCACGTTACATACCATAGCAAAAGATAAGAAAATAGTTAATCTATCAAGTTCATTTATTGTGAACCTACTTAACCTATTTAAGCTAATGCATGAAAGTAAAATAAAGAAGAAAGGTGGGGGGGGGGTGATTCTTTCACCATCCCTAAAATATAAAAATACAAGTCAATTACTTAACACAATAAAAATATAGACATTAATGGCTATTGTTTCCAATAGTTTCATTGATTTTATTTCTCAAAACAAAGAAAACAAATGGTGAAAAGAATCAAGGGAGATAAGATTCCTCTCGAAAGGTCCTATTGGCATGGCATGTGTAATGTGCAGTATGAGGTCTTCCAAAATATTTTGTGTGAGACTGCCAGGATTCATAAATCAACCTATTGCAAGAAGGCAAACCTAAGAAGGGCAATAAAAGACAACATAAAATTAGTGCATGGAGAAATCTTGACAAGAAAACTTGTATAAGATCGTATGATATTCACAATCAGAGGAGGATCCAAATCCTTCTAGAAAACCTTCATGAACTAGGGGAGCACCACCATATCATGAACTAGGGGAGAACACCATAATAGCAAGGAATTGAGAGAGGAAATCGAGTAAAACAACGAAATGAAGATTGCTTTAATGCAACTCTCTGAAAAGATTGTGCAATAGTTGTGAGAGTGGTCAAAACAGAACTCCAAGTTGCTCCATTACTCAATGAACCCACTAAAGAAAACATAAAAGAGCTAAAAAGGAGCAAGGTGAAAGAGGCTCAATGGAAGCAATATGGAAAAGTAAAGTTCTACAAGGTTCCAAGTTACACCATTGCCCAAAATACTTACAAGATGACAAAAAGATAGGGAGGAACATTTTGTAGCAGAGGGTTTCTTTGCAAAAGTGAAAAAGACACCAAGAAAGAAAGTCACAAGGCAAGAATGAACACTTGTCAGTGCAAGGAGTGGAAGCCTAGGGTTTGATATAAGGTGAAAAATCAAGGACTTATCATAGCTACTAGTGAAAGCCTAACATTCAGATCTAAGGTGAAAACACAAGGCCAAGAAAATATTAACAGAAGAAAACCCGTTGTAACACTATACTACATCAAGGGTCCTACCTAGATAATTATCCTTGCATTGGAAGTGTTACTGCTAGCTATTGCTTAGGATTATAATTATTAAACCCTAATTTCAGTTGGTCAATTGTTTTCAATTTTTGCATTTAAAAGAAAAGAAGAGCATAATGCGTACGTAAGGAAATGAAGACAAGAATCTGTACCTATGTTTACCAAGCTCTTTCACTCTTTTATTCTGAAAACTAGAAGTCCACCTGCTGGCGTGGAAGATTCAATTGCTTCACTCTTTTGTTCCGAAACTAGAATTCCACCTGCTACCGTCGTAAGAAACAGAATTAGCACTTCAGCTAAAACCCGTAAATAGCATGGACTTACAAAAGAAAGAAACAATAGCGATTTAGGGTTTAATGATATGTACCAAATTCACATTACTGTTCATGAAAATAGAAACCCTAAAAATTATTGCGATTTAGGGTTTAATGATATGTACCAAATTCACAGTACTGTTCGAGATTTCCTAAAGTAATGCAGACTGCTCCACGTCGAATCTATTTGTTTCCTCGTCGTTGAGGCTCTTTCTCGTTCTTTCTACACCAATGCGTTCAAGATGCTGAGCGTTTATTCAAATTCTTACTCTAAGTGCAGTTTCTTCTGATAAAAGAATATTCAAATTCAATTCAACCTCCAAGCAGAAGCGTTTCCATGAACAAAACAGAACAGAACGACGATAGAGGAGGAGCTGAATATGAATAGGCATAGCTATTTCTACTTTAGTTGAGTAGTTTAATTATTAGAGGTTAATATGGAATGCAATCTCTGTGCTTTTCTTTATCGACTGCTTTTCACCCACAATCTATTTGCTTTTCTCCTAGTATGTCTTCTCCTGCTGCTTTATCACATGCTTTTCTCTAGCAATCTCTGTTCTTTTCCCCCACGATCTCAACGGACATGTCCGCTCCCCTGCTGCTATGTCACCTTTTATTTCTCAAGAATCTTCTTATATTTCCCAGGAACTCATATTATTTATTTATTTATTTATCTTGGCGAATGTATACAGTGTCTTTCATTTATGAATGAATGCATTATAATGTATTCTAAGATTATTGATTTCTTTTTAAACCATTAAAAGTTTGTTATTTCTAAAATTAACAAAATATTAACATTGTTTTCTAATATCATTATTTAATTAATTAATAATTAATAAAAAATAAACATTCGTTTTAATATTATAGTTAACTAGCATTTACACGGAGAGGTGCAAAAAAACGTCGAGAGGGTAAAAATATTTAGTGTTTCTGCAACTGAATGAACTATCTGCTGATTTTTACTTAATAAAATTTGTTTTGTCGTCCGGAGTTCGACTTTCCGCTGTACAGAATGCATAAATCGCAAAACTAATTGCCACATTTTATTTTCATATCAAAGTTCTGCATTCCACTTTCCGCATTGCAGAATATGGAAATTGGAAAACAAATAAGTATGTCCATCAATTTAACATAAACGTGAAAGAGATTTAATAACTTATCAACTCAAATTACTATTGATCAATTAAACTTGATTAACAATAAGTTAAGTATTCATAACATTCAAGATTAACTTGTATCTACAATGTTAATTGAAAATTTAAGATTGATTATAGTATTTGCTTCAGAATCATTTGCAGAAATAGATAAAAGTTTTAACTAAATAAATTCATTTTAAAACAGATGCACAGATCATAAGTACAGAAAAACCAGAACTGTAGATCAGTGCTTATAAATATGCAAAGGAAAATCAATATTTATCAAATAAACTTGACTAAATAAACATAAAAAGATTCAAGAATAACATAGTTGTATTAATAAAGGTCTGTAAGAAATTACAAACTCTGGATTAAACAGATTATCTTCAATCCTTTGTGTTGATTTCTCCCTCCAGAAATTCCCCCCTAGTCCACGAGAAATATACCCTTTAAATGATTATTACAAAAGAATGAATACCCTTTAAATAATTATTACAAAATAATGAATCCCCTTGAAACCAAGATCATAAAATCCATATAGAACTAGTGACCAAGAAAATACTTCCACCTCATCAATGTTGGAGACATTTACCACCATACACACTCATTTTGGTCAATTTGGCCTAGTTAAACCACTATCCTAAGTATTATTGACTTAATTGACATCAAAGGAGCACTTGATGACATCATCTAGTTCACACCCATGCCTACCTTCAGTCAAGGAGTCTAACTTAGCCTTCTCCTACATTCAGGGAGGCTAACTGGAGCACTCCGGGGGTGATCTGAGTAGTGTCATTAATGCCCCATATTGATAACTGATGGTTACAATTAGTTAAACAAAGTAGTGAAGGTGCCCTTCTTCATTAAATTGATTATTTATTGATTATTTAATGAACTGGAGTCAACAGAGGCGCCTCCAACCACTTATGATGTTCAATTACACTTCAGTTAACCTCATCGGGGTTCATTGGAGTCATTGAAGCACTACCACGTATTGGTTGGTTTGCTGTGACATGTGTATGACCTAGTTTCAGCTAGACTCAGTCATTTATTGCACTCCGACTTTGGTTAGGGCTCAGTTGAGTCAATTAGGGTTTTGATCAGTGGTTAATTGGAGTGTTGACTATGGCTTACATTCAGTTAAGCTAGACACACTCATGTAATTCAAATGACCTCCTTGGAAATTTGAATTGCTTTGTCATTCATGCTTGCAGCATGATCATTGTATTGTATTACTCATTCTTTGTGTGAATATACAGAGCAGCTACTCATTTTGTAGCCCTATTACACCATTTTCATGACTTATTGTTATTAATCTTTGATGAGACTTGTGTTTAGTCCCTAGATTACTCTGGAAGATTAATATGGTATCATAGCTCACGGCGGGATGAAGCTCATATCTCTCAAAAACAAGTTTTTTGACAGATCTTGCATGAAAATTGAGCTAAAGCTCAAAATTCTAGCACTGCACCAGAAGCCAAGGCTTACCACTTAATACCCCAAGTAAAGAAATTGTTGATCAAGCTTACTTGATCAATTATGCTGGGTGTGATGAAAGCCTAAAATGTGCAGGTTGTCCAACCTTACGGTGCCCCTTTTGTTGTGATTTGCAGGTTTTAATAGGTACAACTTCAAATGGACTCATCAGTCCCTCTTCTCACCCCATTCACAAGCTATTCGGAATGGAAGTTGAAGATGATTGCATCTCTGAAGAGACGAGGTCTCTATGAGGTGTCTATTGGAATTGAAAAAGAGTCTTATGAGAATGAGAATGACTGGCTAAATGACGGTGATAGAGATTTTGGAGCAATATGTCCGGCCCTTTCTCCTAGCTTGCGCTACCTTATTGGTTCTACTGAATACCCAAAGGATCTCTGGACAAAATTGGACAGAACCTTTAGCAAGCACAATGAGGATCATAATAGCACTTTGGAGATCACATCTAGCACCACAAGAGTTCTTTACTCAAAAGTATCGGCTTCTACTCTCTCTGATGAAGTTGTTCAAGATGAAGAAGAAGCAGAATCTTCTACACAGTCAATTCGAATTGAAGAAAGTCTCCATGCAGTGACTCCTTCTCCTGATGCTCCGGAAGTTCATCAGATCTCTGATATCTCATCTCCTCATATTTATGAAATAGAAGAAGACATTCGAATCTCTAATATTGAAGAAAAATACTGCTGCACTTCCATGCAAACATTCACCGATGATTTTTCTTTGAATTCTGTGCAAAATTTACCAGTAATTGCTTCCGAAAGTGAAGAGAAATTTGATTTATCTCTCTCTAATGTTGCTACTGGTGTGAAAATATGTGATACTTTGGATATTTTGGAAGAAATATCAGATTACCAGAGTGATGAATTCGCTCCCCATGATCTAGATCTTTCAGCAAAATCCTGCAGGATTGCATGCACCAAAATTCAGAATTTTGAAGAAAAAGACAACTGTGCATCCATTGTCTCGGTTGACCATACTTTTGGATCTGATATGAACCTTATTGGATATGATATTATATTATTTGGATATGATCTGATATTTCTTGGTTCAATATTTAGGTTTCATAAGCTTTCAGTACTGCTTGTAGCTGTTCTCATTAATTTTGTGAAGAAACAAGTACCACAAGTCTCCTACAAAACTGCTACTGGGGATTTGATTTCATTTCATAGTTTTGGATCTGTTGTGAACCTATTTAGATCTGATTTACTTTAAGATATGATATTATTTGGTTCATATTTTAAAATCCAAGATCTTTCAGTCATGCTTGTAGCTAATCTCACCAATTCCGGTGTGAAAAATCAAGTACTGCTCTTTCTCTTCAAAACTGCTGATGGGGATTTGGTGTTGGTTGCCTCATATGAGGTTGCTGATATTTTATTATGTGATTCATTATCTATTTTGGAAGCTATATCAAATTATGGAGCTCAAGAATTCACTCTCCACAGTCCCAGGGCTTCTCTACCTTTGGTCACATGCTTATCTCCTTACAGAACTAGTAAAGAGGAAGACATTCTACATCCGCTTGGACACTTGCTCCTAAGAATTGGGGCTGATTTTACCACTCATGGTTTTCTATTCAAGTTTGAAACATATCAATTTCTTGAGTGTTCCACACATGGTTTGAATCCTCAAGAACCTTTGCTCTCTCTTCAGATGATTTCAGCTACTCTACATGGGTCCAGTTTTCACCGTGCAACTATTTATATTTCTGATTCAGTTGAGTGCATTGTTCTTCTTCCAAAGTGGAAGATTCCTCCAGACATATTCATTTATTTTGGATTCATAGGTTCACATGCACAGTCTCAGGATGCTGTTACATAGAAGAGCAAAAAATTTCTTGATATACTGCTTAGTTTGAGGGGGGTATTTTTTCCATAAGGTTTTCCCCGTTTCCTTGGTTATATTAAGCAGTTACTTTATTGTAAAGGGTGACCTATGGCCTTAGTTGCCGGGGCCCTAGAATTTTTATGCATTTTATGTTTTCTACTCCTCCTGATCCTAGCTTAAGGGGGGGTGTTGGAGACATTTACCACCATACACACTCATTTTGGTCAATTTGTCCTAGTTAAACCACTATCCTAAGTATTATTGACTTAATTGACATCAAAGGAGCACGTGATGACATCAGCTAGTTCACACCCATGCCTACCTTCAGTCAAGGAGGCTAACTTAGCCTTCTCCTACATTCGGGGAGGCTAACTGGAGCACTCCGGGGGTGATGTGAGTGTCATTAATGCTCCATATTGCTAAATGATGGTTACAATCAGTTAAACAGAGCAGTGAAGGCGCCCTCCTTCATTAAATTGATTATTTATTGATTATTTAATGAACTGGAGTCAACAAAGGCGCCTCCAACCACTTATGATGTTTAGTTACACTTCAGTTAACCTCATCGGGGTTCATTGGAGTCATTGAAGTGCTACCACTTGTTGGTTGGTTTACTGTGACATGTGTTTGACCTATTTTGAGTTAGACTCATTCATTTATTGCACTCTGACTTTAGTTAGGGCTCGGTTGAGTCAATTAGGGTTTTGATCAGTGGTTAATTGGAGTGTTGACTATGGCTTACATTCAGTTAAGCTAGACTCACTCATTCAATTCAAATGACCTCCTTGGGAATTCGAATTGCTTTGTCATTCATGCTTGCAGCATGATCATTGTATTGTATTACTCATTCTTTGTGTGAATATACAGAGCGGCTACTCATTTTGTGGCCCTATTACACCATTTTCATGACTTATTGTTATTAATGTGGAAATTGAACCCAGTGATAGAACAATAACACTCACAATAATTATCAATTGTACATGCAAAATCACTCACAAAAGAGACTGAATATGGAGCTAAACACTAAACTGTATTAACTCAGTGTACAATAGCCAACGCTGTAATAACATAAGCTGCTGCATTAAATAATTACATAAGGGATTCGAATGCATGAGGAGGCAATTCGAATCTAGTCAAAAGCAGGCTTACTAAAATTAAGCAATTCCCCCATAGGTGCATAAAGTAGTTTCCAAATCAGCTAAGGAGCTCACGAATTGGAAAAATCACTTAGGCAAGCTAAAAGGTTATGGAAGGAAAACTCATACATGCTTTTCATAGGAGAAAAGAGTGGAGGATGTAGAGGACAAAAAACTAGTTAACCTCACCTACTCAAACTTAACCAATTGCCTTAAAGCACTGAAAAAGCAGGCAATAAAGTAGAAAAAGCAGAAGGGCACCTAAGAGGCGAGGAATAAATCAGATTTGATTCCTTGAGGTTTCCCAAGTGCTCCATGAGTCAAAATAGGCAAGTTTTACCACTATGGATAGGTATATGACAACTTGCATAAGGTGGAATCATGAAACTAGGCAAATAAGACAAAAATGATTAATTTTAAGGTAGCTAACTATGGGTTGATTATTCTAACACCCCCCCTTAAGCCTGACTTATGAGTAATATATCATAAAATTATAGGGCCTAGCAACAAGGCTTAGTCACCCTTTACATACTGCATGTCCATTTAAACAAGGAAAGAGGCAAAAACCACATGGGAAAATCCTCCCTTAAACATGGACTGTAAAACAAAATTTGGAAATATTGTCTTCACTCATGCTTCACAGCATGATCAACAATCCCCAGCAGTGATTTGAGATTGCTGAAGGTCTTCTCACAAAATGCTTTGGTGAAGATATCAGCTACTTGTTCTGAAGATGAACATAAGAGTAGATGAATGGTGCCATCATGCACAAGCTCTCTGATGTAGTGCATATGGATCTCAATGTGTTTGGTTCTCTGCTTCTAAACTAGATCATTGCAGATTCTAATGGTACTCTGGTTATCATAGTAGATGGTAGTTGAGTACTCTGATTCAAAGCCACGCTCTCCAAGTAACCCCTGCAACCATAAACATTGAGTTGCTACATTTACAACTCCTCTGTACTCTGCTTCTGTAGATGAGAGTGCAATGGCACTCTGTTTCTTGCTTGACCAGCTGATTGGCCCTTCTGCAAGAATGAACACATATCTTGATGTGGACTTTCTATCTGTGCTATCACCTGCCCAATCACTGTCAGTAAACCCAATCAATTCAAGATCATATTTTGCTTTATAGAAGATCCCATGTGTCCTTGTTCCCTGAACAAAGTTATGGATCCTTTTGGCTGCTTTCCAATGGATCTCATGAGGCTCATCCATGAATATAGAAGCCACACTTACTGTATAATAAATATCAGTTCTAGTATGTGTAATATACAACAAACATCCAATCAATTTCCTATACAGTGTATTGTTTACCATAGGTGAAGAATTAACTTCTTCCAGCTTCACTCCTGAAAGGAAAGGAGTCTTGCTTGGCTTACAATCCTTCATTTTGAATTTGTTCAGCAAATCCAAGGCATACTTGGACTGGTGCACCTTGATTTCAGCTTTGGTTTGAGCAATCTCAAGCCCCAAGAATTGGCTTAAGAGCCCCAAATCTGTCATGGAGAAGGCTTGGTTCATTGCACCCTTCAAGGAAACAATCTCATCCTTTGAGCTTCCTGTAATGAGAAGGTCATCAACATATAACACAATGATCATTAATGAACTATTAATTAACTTCAAATAGACATTTGGATCTGATTTGCACCGAACAAAATTCAGTGATAGCAAGAAGTTATCAATCTTGGCATACCAAGCCCTGGGGGCTTGCTTTAGCCCATACAATGACTTTCTCAACCTGCACACAAGAGATGGGTTAGTAGCAAATCCTTGAGGCTGCTGCATGCATATCTCTTCAGTGATATCTCTATTTAGGAAGGCACACTTTACATCCATGTGATGTACCTCCCATTTCTTTGAAGCTGCAATGGCTAAGGATAGCCTGATGGAGTCCATCTTTGCCACTGGTGCAAAGGTCTCATTGTAATCTATGCCATGAACCTGTGAGTAGCCCTTGGCTACCAATCTGGTCTTGTACTTCAAAGGTGAACCATCAGCAGCAAATTTGGTCTTGTACACCCACTTACACTAAACTAGCTTCCTCCCTGGGGGAAGATCCACGAGCTCCCAAGTGTTGCTCTTCTGGAGTGAGTTGAACTCTTCCTTGATGGCTGCTTGCCATATTGGATCTCCTGCTACATATTTATATGTCTAAGGATCTGATTCCACCATCAGATAGCATTTCTCAGCAAACATAGGATCCTTCATGCACAGAGCACTCTCAAATTGAGATCTAGTCCTCCTAGGGTCATTGGGATTCCCAGCTAGCTCTCCTGCTGCATGAATGGTCTTGGCTTCCCATTTTGGCCTTGTAGGGACATTAGGATCTTCAATAAACTCATCACTATCAGAAATATCAGAATCAGCATGTTCAACAATCTCTTCACTTACTTTCAGAGGATCTGGTGGTGAAGAGGCTTCTCCAACTTCCACTACTGCTAGGGGTTCTTCTTGAAACTGAACACACATTTTGATGAAGGCTTTGTTTGTGCTAAAATTTATCAGCTTGTACCCTTTTGAATCTTCAGAGTACCCAACAAATAGACACTCTTGGCTTTGGGGCTGCAAATCCTTCC
>LPNX011192208.1:76545-87269 GCA_001517045.1 Pseudotsuga menziesii
GATCCAGTGTGGTTCATCTGATACACTGATAAGAGGTTGGAGGCAAGACCAGGAACATACAACATATTGCTGAACTGACCATGATCAAGATCAATCCTCCCTTTGCCCAAACTTTCAGTGAGAGAGTCATCTCCCAGTACTATTGGTGGACCTTTCAACATGTCAAGTGAGGAGAATTCCTCCTTGGTTGAAACCATATTTCTTGAAGCTCTAGAATCAATGATGAAACTAGGTGAGCTTGATGTGCTAGCAACCAATGCATGAACTCTCTCTCTATCTTCTGAACTTGATCCTCCTCCTCTCTTCTTTGAGCTATCTGGAAGGGAGATGCCATTCTTCTCCAGGAGTTGGGTCAGCATGTCTATTTGCTTCTTCATGCAGGAGCTCTCAGTATGATTGTCCTTATTGCAGTATGCGCACTTGCTCATTTCTCCTTTATTCTTCTTCTTATGGTAGTTCTTCTTGGAACCTTGTGGCTCCTCCAAAGACTTGTTCTTGTCTCTCTTTTTCTCAGGTGGATTTTTAGCTTTATTTTTGCTTTTTGAATCCACCCTCGATTCTCCAGCAACCAGAGCTTGGTATTTGGATGGTTTGATGGTGCCCATCATCACCAGTTTTTCTTGTTCTTGTGTGAGAGATTCCATGAAATATACAAGGCTAGGCATCTTCTAGGTTCGAACTGTCAACTTTGTGGCATAGAAGGTTGAAACAAACACTGAATAGTCAGGACAAGCTTCGAGAGTATGGCCAAGACCAGCTGATCATCCTTCTTTTCGATCCCACATTGTTTTAGCTGCAAAACAAGTGATTTGAACTTGGAGAAATAGAGTTGCAGGGATTCAAATATATTTGGACTCAGGGAGATCAGTTCATTTTCAATTTGTTTTCCCCTCATCTCATCTGTCTTTCCAAAAATATCAACAAGCTTCTCCCATACTTCATTCGGTGATTTCAATCCATAGGCCTCATCCCTCCTGTTGTGCCATTTTATCTTCTCTGCAGCTGCATTGGGATTTGCTTCTATTGCCATAGTCACCCTGTAGAGGAATTTCACTCTCAACAGTATCTCCATCTCTGCTTTCCATTCAAATAAATTGAAAGGAGTCAAGATGATCTTCTGAGATTGATCCATAGCTCAAAAATTGTCCCGGCTGTTAGTAGAAGGCTCCCAGTCACTGATGTCGAAACTGTAAAACAAACTTGAAGGAGAGAAATCGATCTACAATGGCTCTGATACCATGTGGAAATTGAACCCAGTGATAGAACAATAACACTCACAACAATTATCAATTGTACATGCAAAATCACTCACAAAAGAGATTGAATATGGAGCTGAACACTAAACTGTATTAACTCAGTGTACAATAGCCAATGCTGTAATAACATAGGCTTATACATTAAATAATTACATAAGGGATTCAAATGCATAAGGAGGCAATTAGAATCTAGTCAAAAGCAGGCTTACTAAAATTAAGCAATTCCCCCATAGGTGCATAAAGTAGTTTCCAAATCATCTAAGGAGCTCACGAATTGGAAAAATCACTTAGGAAAGCTAAAAGGTGATGGAAGGACAACTCATACATTCTTTTAATAGGAGAAAAGAGTGGAGGATGTGGAGGACAAAAAACTAGTTAACCTCACCTAGTCAAACTTTCCCAATTGCCTTAAAGCACTGAAAAAGCAGGCAATAAAGCAGAAAAAGCAGAAGGGCGCCTAGGAGGCCAGGAATAAAGCAGATTTGATTCCTTGAGGTTTCCCAAGCGCTCCATGAGTCAAAATAGGAAAGTTTGACCACTATGGATAGGTAGATGACAACTTGCATAAGGTGGAATCATGAAACTAGGCAAATAAGACAAAAATGATTAATTTAATGTCTAAGGTAGCTAACTATGGGTTGATTATTCTAAAAATTAATATTTGATGAGACTTGTGTTTAGTCACTAGATTACTGTGGAAGATTAATAATCAAGATCTCTAACAATCTGTCTATGTTTGGGTAATTGGAAGATTCAAACACAAGTTGAACATCACACCTAAATTTCTCCATTTCATTTTTGGCTAATTTATGCCAAAGGAAGATGAAAATTTGGATCTTGCCTTGCATAGTAAGTGGCTGCCTTATCAACTGATCCTTATCTCTGATGCTGATATGATCAAGTCCTTTAATCTTTTCCTTGGCTTCTTCACATCTACGTTTCACCTGCTTGATCATTAACTTTGGAGGACAAGAGTTCTCAATCAGCTCCATGGTAGGGAAGTGTAGTATCTCCATGATGCTATCAACTACATACCACCTTCTCCTACAAATTTCCTGTGCTTTCTAGATGGACTCTTCAATCATCTCATTCAAATCGAGCCAAGCACGTAGAACAGTTCTAACCTTCTTCAATTGAAAACTGTTGAGGGCGGTGATACCTTATGGCCTGTCTTTCATATACCTTTTCCAATCCAAAATATCATCATAAGCTTTGGAGGCTTGTTGTCTCTTGGTTGTCTGTTCCTCCAAGGTGACAAACATTTTGTCAAAAGAAACATAAGTCTCAAAAATTTCATCCAGGGTCCTAAACATTTCAGTTATTAAGTCATGATGCTCCTAATTGACTTGGATAGCCAAATCTTGAAACTCTTGCTGCGAGAACCTAAAGAATGCAGAGGAAGCCGCACTTGTAGTTGCATCTTCACACTATTTTTCTAGCAAGGCCATCCTTTCAGTATTAGTGGGATTTGTATCTTTTTCATTCTACAATTCATCCTAGAGAGAGGCATTCTTGAGTTGCAACTCTTTAAAATTGTCTTCAGATGCTTTCTCTACATTTTCCACATGAGTTTTATGCTCTCTCTTGACCTCAGCTAGTTCTTCCTCTAGCCTCTTCATTTCTTCTTTCCTTTTGTCAAAATCCTTTTTCAGTGTGAGAACTACACCAAGGTTGGCACCTGTGAAAGCACCCAAAACTGTGGCTGAATCCACTTGATCAATTTGAGGGTCACCAGACTGTTGAGTCCAGATTTATTGATTGGTGACAGGTGCAGACAAATCACCATCATTCCTACTTCTCTTCTTTCCTTTCCTTACCACTGCCTTGGACGACTTGCTATAAAAGTAATCTCTAAGAGGGACTACATTGTCTTCATCAAACTCATCGACTGACTGAGTAAATGAAGAATTTCCAGTCACTGTTGAAACCAATGAGGATGTCTAAGTAATATTGGGAGGTGCCATAGGCATGGTAATGTGGAAGTAGGGAAGGGAGAGGAGAGGCACTGATCATTTGTGGGTTCAGAGATTGGAGAACGGGTATGAGTAGAGGCTCCAAATAGTGGAATAATAATGTTAATGGCTGAGAGTGACGATGAAGGTAATATAGCCCGCTCAGGAATAACAGAAGATGACAAAACAAATGAGGGTAAGTGCATAGGGATAATGAAACATTACGGTTCATGCAATAGTGGATGGAGGAATGGGATTTTGATCTGGGCTGATTGGTATGGAAACAGGTGGTGAAATAAAAGAGTGATATAACTAGGATAATGAGGATGATGGGGTCACCCCAGGAAGCAAAGTGGAAAGAGTGTGGATGGACGAGAGGAGGAGCATTGTAGTTGATGAAACATGAGCAGAAGTAGTTTTCGGGATCTTGGGATGTGGAATGGAAACCTCCACTCCATTATCACTAAAAAAATATGCAAATGTCTTTAAAGGTTGATTCACTTCCTCTATGACATGCACATATGAATGCATTTCTTCTTCGGCATTAGAGTCAATAAGATGAATGGTGGGTATCTGAGAAACAGTCACCTGAATCCTCTACTTTTCAACTGGCTTAAAATCAACTTCTACTTGTTCATCACTTACCTGGGTAACTGTAGTAGTCGGCTGAATGTCAGAAATAGGCTTGACAGTTGTAGCTGATTAATTATCCAATATAGAAGTTATATGTGCCAATTTCTTCTTTGACTGCTGAGATGTATGCATCAGAGCCTTCAATTGCTGAGAAACTGTCACCTGTGGAAGATTTTCCATAGGATATTTTCCCTTATTCACATTTGTATAAGTCACTACTGATAAAAAATTTGTTTGTTGGGATTCCTTCTCTTCCCTATCCTTCTTCACCTTTTCAAGTAGATCAAGTTCCATAGCTCGGTAGCTTATAATCGTAGCTTTAAGCTCTTGGTGTTATTGTAAAATGTGGCTCTATTCCTCTTTTCTCTTAGCCCTGGCCAAGACCTCAAAAAATGTATTCACCCCTTGGTAAATCAAGTTGTCAGGGATTTCTTCATGAACATACCCACCCCTGATATGGTTGTGCTTGAAGTGGGCATCGAGAAACCCCTTAGGGTCATGTATCCTTTTAAGACCAAAGCCAAGCTTCAAAGAGGCTATTTGATCACCTAACACGTTATCCCAAGTCGAAGTTTGGATGACCAGTGATCCAATATTTAAAGGAAATTTAGGCCAGCCTTTCCTCTTAGGAGCAACAAGTTTCCTGTAGACACCATCAATGACGGTATGGAAAGAGATCTCTTCAAGAATGAACCTGTTAGGAACTATATTGGGAAACATATGAACAGTATTTCCACCCCAAACTCTAATATATGAAAAAGACTCACCGACATACCAGTCACCTATTGTGGCAATGAGAGCTCTGGCTTCAGCTGAAAACGCAGGAGCATCCACTTTGAATATATTGAAATAAATGGTTCCCATGAAGTGTTCACAAATGTCATAAAACGAATCCATATAGTTGTTATCCCACAATTTCGAATAGTAAATTGGTAGAGGAGGGGCTGGTAAGGTCCAGTTCCATCCCAACTGGGGATATTGGAACTCTGTGCAGAATACATCATTGATAAAGGCCAAAAAGAAGAAATTGGGCTTCTTCCGAGCAGTAGTATTTTGATAATGTTGGATGGTCGTTTTAAGCTCCAACGAAAAGATAAAAGCCCATGGGAAATATTCACCAGTAGTTAGGACGTGATGGGCCACCATAGCCCATTCAGCTTTAAAAATAGAGCAATTGGGAAGACCATAAATCCTGCATAACATGGTTTCTAGTAAAGAATAAGGTTCCCTAAACTAGGTGACAGGGTACAGGTCATCGACCCTTGGCAAGAACTTATTAGGTTCATTCATCCAGGATTTTAGCATTTCATTAAAATTGTTCCTGGTTTCTTAGGATTGGGAGAATTCTACGTTGAGGGGTTGTATAGTCAGTTTAAGAGAATAAGCTTTGGTAAACACGTAAGGACAAAAAATGGCCAACTGTGACCATGAGTTATCATTAAAGGAACGGTGTTTAGGGTTTGCGTTGTCCATAATCCATTTAATTGGGTCAGTGTAACGGAGGATAGAGGGTCTCGCAGTGATGGCATGTAGACTAGATTCCCTAATTTTTTGACAAGCTGACTGGTCGTTTTGAATGTCTGAGAGCTTGTCATTCTAAAAAATTGAGCATATTCTAGACCAGAAATTTGGTAATTTTCAGTGACCCTACCACTAGTGTCCGAGAAAAAGCCAAAGTTTGGATCTTTTTTCAACATGTCTTTGTGGGTGCTCTTGTAGCGAGTGGTTCGAGCCATTCTTGAAATTGAAAACTCTGTTTAAATGCATAAGCAATAAATCAAGACTAATTCTAACAAAGTGACAATAAACAATTAAACAAAGAAATTATTAACAAACCAACCCGAAATCAACCGGGACTGTAAAAACGTTCTTTGGTAAAAAATCGTATTGAAAACCCACGCAACAAATTATTTTGTAACAATAAAAAAGTTAAATAAAATATAAAGCACCTACTTATATATAGATTTTCCGCGGGTCGAATTAAGACTGTAGGATGATGATAAATAAATGGTCGGGATTAAATCTTACAGAATACAGGATCAAAAGGCAAGATTTAAATTATATTCACCATCCCGCAACCTGCATTTCGCAATTGCGGGATGCGGTATTACAAAATACCAAAATTTTATTAAACCCTTTTCGCAATCCACAATACCGCAAATTGCGGGTTGTGGGTTGTGAAAACACACAACAAAAAAATTAAATTAAACTACTTCCCGCAATCCACAATCTGCAATTTGCAGGTTGCAGGATGACAAACTGCACTCATAAAAAGCTTTCGTTGTCGCAATCCGCATTGCAGGTTGTGGGATGGAAAACCGCACTCATAAAAAAACTTCCGTTGTCGCAATCCGCATTACGGGTTGCAGGTTGCAGGATGACAAACTGTACTCATAAAAAATCTTCCGCTGCCGCAATCCACATTGCAGGTTGCGGGATGAAAAACTGCACTCATAAAAAATATCCCGTTACCGTAATCCGCATTGTGGGTTGCGAGCCGAAAACTTTGCAAACATAAAATCAAATTTCCGCAATCCGCATTGCGGGATGCGGAAAGACGCATTTATTAAATTTATGGCTATATGCTAGAGGACAACAATTTTAATGGAAACAAACTATTTCAAATTAATTTAATATTGATGTTTATAAACTATTAAATATGTTTACTATTATTTAATATTGATGTTTATAAACTATTAAATCTGTTTACTGTTTAATATTGATGTTTATAAACTATTAAAACAGTTTACTATTGTGATTGTTTTTTATTATTTACAAATTCAATAGGACGAGGATTATATATATATATATATATATAATTTTTTATTATTAAATAAATATATTTATAAAATGAAATCATTAAATTTAAAATTAATAAAAGTATTAGTAAGAAATAATTTGTTATTTTTATAATATTACAAAGATTGTTTATAAAAATTACTTTCTTACAAAATGTTTTGCCAAATATTTATTATAATAAAGACTAGTTATCATATTTTATAAGAAAACCAAGTTGTTCTTTAGTTTTTAAAATTAGATAAAGAAAATTAAAATTAATAATCATTATCTTTATGTTAATTCTAAATTAAGTTATTAAAAATTGAAAAAGAAGATTACTTTTATATTATAACTATTTAAAAATATATGATAAAAATAAAATCAATAAAGAATTAATACATTTTTTTAAAGAAAACCAAGTTGTTCTTTATTTTTTAAAATTAAATAAATCAAATTAAAATTAATAATCATTATCTTTATGTTTCTTTGTTGCAAAAACCATCTCCGGTGGATAGTGAAGGTTTTTCCACATCGGACTTTCTGTTGTCTTCGCCACGACCACTTCAGCTGCCGGAGGATAACATTTTTTTGGGTGTTGGTGATTCTATTGATGTGTTGAAGAGGGTTCCCGTGGCATCTGGTGGGAGATTGGGCTCGACCCTTGCAGAGGACAGGGCCATAGCGGAGCCGCCTGTTGATGGGATTTGGAGGTATTATGTCGAATACCGCTTGCGAGACGGAGGTATTTTAACAAAGGATGAATGCCTAGGGTTTGTGGGGCGCTCGATTGGTGCACAAGAACAAAGGGGTTATTCAAGCTCTTTAGAGAAGGTTTTATTTTTCTTTACCAGTGGTGAGAAAGATGGAAGATTTGGCAAGAATACGGCACGTAAAAGGAAGAAAAAATGGCTTAAATTGAACCCGGACATCAATTATGTTGTAGGGGAGGACATTAGATGGGAGATAATGGAGTGGATGGACAAACTCACTCTGGTTGGATAGTTCTTGGGTAAGTAGGTCTCTGTTTTTATTGTGAACAGATGGGCACAAAATTGCTGGGTGACAAAGTTGGGAGAGGATCTTGAGGTGGAAGGACTAGCGCATGGATGGCATGCTTTTAATTTTATCAATGAGGAACACTTAATCTGGGTGTTAAACAGAAATTGGTTCTTTGAATAGGCATTGGTACTGTTGAAACGTTAGCACCCTATGTTCAATGCAAGTAGATAAAGGGTGGATCTAGTGCCGATATGGGTTAGACTGCCAGGAATCCCTCTTCCTTTCTAGTTTGAAGATCATTTGGCACACATTGGGAACCTATTAGGTACATTTATGGAAGCGAATCTCTCCTACAAGGTTACGAAGGTGAAAAGAGTGGCTCACATTCTTGTTAATATCAATATCATGAATGGACTTCAAGGGGCAATGCGGATGGATTGGAGGCAGTATTCCTATCACTAGGTTTTGGACTATGAAAATGTCCCATTTAAGTGCGGACGTTGTCATGAGTATGGGCACCTAGAGACGGAGTGCTCGCTAGCCGTTCGCTCATCAGACGATCGTTGAAAGACCAGTGGGAGTTCCTTATTGGGTGGTGAGGGGGGATGTAATGATCCACCATCCCCATCGACATAACCTTTGGGGCTGGCAGCACAGACTGTGGAAGGTAGCGAGGAGGAAGAAATTCCTACAGCAGGGCTTCTAGTGGTGGAGGTGGGCTGACAAGTGGGAGATCCTTTCTTGTTTAGGGCACCTCTTCTTGGTATCTCTTCTTTTACCCTACCTCCATCTATTAATTTATTTACAAACCATTTGAATGTGTTAGGCCTAGATTGGGTGGATGGGCTCAAAAATGTGTCTTTATCTTCACAACCTAATGTGCTCCCATCACCCATCTTTGTTGCTTGTATTAAGGAACCCCCTTCAGAGACAGTGCTGGAACCATTACTGCCTGGTATTTTGCCTCCAGTTTCTCCTCCTGGATCCTCTTATTCGGGTTATTTTATCCATTCCTATTCCAAAAGAACTTCCAAGGGTTTGGGGAAAGACACTAGCGAGACTCCTAGGGGGAGATCCCGCATTTCTTTCTTTGCTAAAGCACAATCCCAAGCTAGAAAATATTTACAGGATGGTAAACAAATGTCAATTGAAAGGGAACTTAGAGCGGTACATGCCCAGAAGAAGGGTAGAAGATGAAGATCATGTCTTTTAACTATCGGGGTCTTGCTGGTACGCAAAAAATATCAACGCTCTGGAGGGTGGTCCATTTAGATCGCCTTGATATTTTGCTGCTTCAAGAGACTTTGGGAGCATGAGAGGAAACAAAAGCTAAGTTGGAAAGTTGGTTTAGTGGATGGATTTTTGAAACTCTGGATGTTAGAGGGTGTTCTGGTGGTTTTTCAATTGGTTGGAATGCCAGGAACATCTTGGCTCTGAATGTTTGGGGTATGGATTCAGTTCTAGGTATTACTTTTAAATCCCTGGAACTGGTGGATATATTCGATGTTGTCAACATTTATGGCCCTTACTTAAATAGTATCCTATTTTGGAAGAAGCTTTTTAATAGCTCTCTCATGAGGGGAGAGCTTCTAATTATTGGGGGAGACCTGAATTTCTCTCTGGGGAAGGCTGAGGTATGGGAGCCTCATGCGTGTGCTGACTTGTTGACTGAATTTTTCACCTAGAAATTGGTGGAGAAAAAATGACTGGATGTTGAGCCCTGTAAGCTCTCACCCACCTAGAGAAACAATAGATGTGGGGATGGGAGAATTGCAAAGAGACTGGACAGGTTTCTGGTGTCAGAAAAAATAATGGACAATCATCATTTTCTTAGATAATGGGTTGGGAAAGGTGGACATTCTGACCACTTCCCAATATTTTTGGAATTCAAGAATGGTCCTGTTAAACCTCCTAGTCCACTGAAATTCAATAAGACTTAGATTAGAGATTAATGTTTTTTGGACTTGATTTCCACTAATTGGATTCTCTTTGACCCAGGGAATAGAAATATTGTAGCATTTCAGTTTGCAACAAATATCAGACTTTTGAAGGATGCAATCAAACCATGGGCGGTGGACAAGAGGAAGAGGGTGAATAGTGAACTGCATCACATTGAAGATGAACTCTCAAGGATCTATAGTATGGATGGAGGTGGGATGTTGAATTAGATGGAAAAGGATATGCTGGTTCGGCTAGAATGGAGGAGGATCTCTTTACTCTTGAAGAAGGAAGAAACGTGGCGATTAAAGAGTAGAGCAATTTGGATGGAATGTGGGGACGACAACACAAAATTCTTTCATGCTTATGCCAGAGGAAGGAAGCACTACTACATTTCGACCAAAAATCCGACGGCCGTCATGTCGGATTTTCGACACTTTCCTGTCGCATGTACGACACTTTGATTTTTTTTAAGTGTCAGAAACTTGTCATCGGTTATCCGACACTTAAGTAACCGTCGGTTAAGCGACACTTCAGTAACCGTCGGTTAAATTTAAAGCGTCGGTTAAGCGACAGGATATCTTCGACGGTAGTGAAATTTTTTTGAGAAAATAACCTTCATGCCGTCGGTTAAGCGACAGAAGGTCCGTCGGATAAGCGACGGTTAGTCAATTTTAAAAAAAAAATATTGCAAAAAAGATGGAGTATCCGTCGCTTAAGCGACGGTTATAGAGAGCAACCGTCGGATAAGAGACATCAAGAACTGTCGCTTAAGCGACGGCAGGGAATTTTTTTTTTTTTTTAAATATTTCAAAATTGGTACAGGACGCACACCAGGTGGAAAATTGAAAAGCCCATGTGGAAAATTGGACATCCAGCTAAGCCATGCTAAAATCTCAATTAAGCTCAGACAGTTTATTGTGGACCAGCGGCCAGGATTTGTTGAGCAAGAGTGGAGTCATCTCCTATTTTGTAATCCACGAATATCTCGAAGTTATTCTTGAACAGACGTGCAAGCTTCTGCAGAGTATCCGCGTATTCAAGATTGTTTGCCCACTTTACAAGTTAACAATTTGGTCAGAAAGTGAACTTTCCCACAATCATAATAAATACATGAAGCGGTTCTTAACTAATTAAAGTTTACCATGTTCTCGGGACGAAGGATTTC
>LPNX011192210.1:0-15680 GCA_001517045.1 Pseudotsuga menziesii
GTAATATCCCTCTCCTATGCCCTCGAATATCTTGTAAATTTTCCATATTATTGTATTAGACTCGGTAAGGGCTCAAGGCCAAGGCCCCACCCAAGATAACACCTTGTGTCTCATAAAGGTTAACTAACCAAGTGAAAGTACAAATAATAAGGGGGCGTTAAAAAAGTGAGGGAACCATATAGAAAAAAATAAAAAGAAGAAAGAAAATAATAAATATGGGGAAACTAAAATGAATTCTTGGACTAGTACATGGACTAGCAGGTTAGGTCTTTATAAAAGACAGCGTTTATTAAAAAAATGAAATCTACCATAATTAATAGATTAAGTCTTTACAAAAGACGTGGATTATTTTAAATTATTAAATAATCCTTATAACTATCTTCACGGAGAGTAAGATCTTTGCATATATAAGTCTGACTGAGATATAAATACCCTTGGTCAGATTGAAAATATAATATTAATGCCTAACAGCACTGATCATGGGAATGAACCCTGTGCACGACAGTGTAATTATTATTCCCGGACAATGGCTCTTGCATCCAGCGGGAAAAGGGCCACCATCTCATGCCCTAATAGGGCCGATTCACTCGACAGAAAATGGGACGGTTACATGCAAGACCGTACATCAAGCTGGAAGGATTTCACTTTTAGAATTTCTATTTAGGAGGGAGTCTGTAGCATTGAAGGGGGAGAAAAAGAGGGGAGTAGGTTGTTCAAGGGTTGGGGGAATTCCTCTGTCGAATGGAAAATTATCTGCGTTAGTTGCAAGAGGGGGATCGCTGCCTTTTGTTTTCAGTGAGGGCGTTTCAATATCTGCCTCTTGAAAATGAGAGGTGTTTGACAAGGAAAGGAGGAGAGCGGGATCGGGATAAACCACTGCACTTGATGGGCGTTGGAGATAGGCGTTTCTCTTTCCCTCGTGATCCCTACGACGTGGGTTCAAGCCTGTGCGTCATGCACATGGGAGTCTGTTGGGTGATATTATACCTGCGCTAAAGGATGTGGGTATGCCTTCTTTCCTTTTGCATGGGTTCTCATCCTCCTACCCAAGATGGCAGGTAAATTAAACTTACTTGTTAGAGGCAGACCTTGTTTTGACTCCTTTTCGTTTTAAAAGAAGTAAAGGGGAAATTTATGGTTTATCTCTGCACCTCTTAGACCTAGGGTTTTGTGGACGCAAGGAGCCTAAGGATAGCGTTAACCACTATTTTACCAGATCGTAGTTTTTCTTTCTGCCAAATAAAATAGCTGTGTGAAACGGCAAGATTGAAAAGTTTCTTGAAATTGTGGTTTGCGCCGTGGGGAAAGGGCCTGTAGGAAAATGATAGCACTCAGATACTTTGTTTTGTTTATTATGAAAAAGGTAGGAGCATACATAATGAATATTTTTTATCTGAATCTTTTAAATGAAAGGGCGCCTATACGACTGAGGTCGTATCTTTTTAATGGGTAATGTATTCTAGATTTCATGAACTCATAACCTCTGCATGTATTCATAAGATCGTATCTATACAAAGGCATATTTACCTTTTAGATCGTAGTGTTTTGGATACACCAAAGCCGTGTTTGTATTTGATTTGTATTCTCATACAATACCTTTCCCTTTTTTCGACCTAGATGTGTATGCCTAACTTGCGATTTGGCTATGTGCTGGATCGTTTCGTTGAGTATGGATACCCCAAAAATCCGCCGGCTATCCAAAATAAGGTATTCAATATATTGGGATATAAAGTTTTGTTAACGGGAGTGGTAGGCGTGATCTATTTTAGAACTCGATGGATATAGAGTGCAAGCTTATGAATGGAGCATGAGATTGGTCTCATATATCCGAGTTGAAATCTGTTGTTCGCTTAGAGGTTTTGAGATTAAAGTCCTCTGAGTTACGCAAGGGCTAACATCTTGGTAATTTGTTGAAAGCCATATCAGTGAACATGAAGAAATTTTGTTAATCTTTATAAGATACGGCTCTCATGTCTTGAAGGGATCAAAATTAAATAAATAAATAAAAATCCAAAAGATATAGGCCACGATTCCAAACTATAAGTTATTAAAATCAGTACGTTGGATCCCATTTTCAGCATCATGATTGAATCTAATTGGCCCTCTCATGATTTTAGTGTCAAACACTTAATTTTCATATGTTGTTATCGCAGTGTGCATAAAGACTATAATATAGTGAGTCAGAATCATAAATATAATCTCCAGGAGATTACTCAGATATGGGGAATAGCTTATTTAATATATAAACATGGAAAAATGGGACACTAATTGCAGTACATGAGTTTATTTTTCCAGAATAATATTTTTGCCCATCGATTTGGGTACCTAATTGTTGTAGTAATTTCAAGTTCACCATGTGCCCAAAAGGGCTGGTAATGATTTCTTCTTGAGCTGATTATAAGGGTCCTAAAGGAGGGCTGTTGAGTTAGAAGTGTCTCTCAGCGTAGAGCCTTGAGTTAAGATAAGAACCGGCCAAGAATGAGCCGTGATTTTTTGTAAGCACTCTATTTTGATAAAGAAATAAAAAGAACAAATAAGTTGGTGGATGTAGCCTCGTGGACGAGGTGAACCACATGAAGATGGTTTCTCATTTGTGTTATTTTGATGTGCTGGTTTTTATTTCTCTGTTTACATGATGGTTATAAATACAGTATAAATGTTTTAATTGTTGAAAGGATTACTAAAATTCTGTTTTGTAGACTTCTTGAATGTTTTATAACTTTAAGGTACCATCGGTACTTTACATCATACCCCAACATTATTGACTTATAAATATTAATGATACATTGCGCTTTGACTTTGTATATGATGTTATCATTTTGGTCATTGTGGAGATTATTAACAATTATTTGGTCCTCAACATGCATTGAAAACTATAGAACTCGACCCACTATGGATTTGATAAATTAAGGGGCATGTGGAACCTTCCTCACCATGTAATGCATGCTTTTTAGGTCTCCATTGCAACCCTAGCTCTTCATTGTTCTGTCGAGGGTTTGGTCTCTGTTACATTTGGTTTGTTGCGGCCATGAGGGCATGCCTATGTTCATATCTAGCTTCATTGTATGTGGACTGAAACGTTGCCACTTAAGTGTGGTGGTTGGAGAGACATACAACTCTCATTCATTTTTCTTCCTACTTACACTAAGCTGTCGTGAGGGTAGTGCAGCTCTGTCAGTGTATTCTTTTTAGTGTTGGTCTCTTTCATGGCGATTACTCAGGCTTTCTCTTGCTCTCGTCATCAGTGTAGCTTGTAATGTAAGTCCCTCTCACCTATGTCACTATAAATTATGAGGGTTTGGGCTGCTTGTTATGCTGATTTGTTGTGTTGGTTTGTTCCTTTGTGGCTCCATAATATTTAGTTCCATGTGAGGTAATTATTTTATTTTTATTACCAATTTTGATTTACAATTTAATAATAAATGAAAAATGCAGCTCTAACTAAACCCTTGGGTTTTTGCTTGGAGACTTGCAGTTCATCACAGGCTTGGAAGAACCTTTTCCCAAGTTGGATTCACCACAAATCCTATGGGTAAGCCCCGGTTACAATCTGGCTCCTTGTGCTTGTACAAATTAGGGAAAAAGGGTTTCGTTGGAGAAGTGGCTTGATCTCGGTTCATTTGGTGTTTTTTGATGTTTAGTTCAGTTCATAGTATGTACTTTGTTTAATACACCCTTGCTTGTAGCTGGGTTACTCCAGCTATAATTTTGTGACCTATATTCACTGTTTTAAACTTATTGACAGGTTTTTATAGCCTGTGGCTAAGTAATGGTATACTCAGTTTCTTAAAAAAAATCTGGGATTCTCCCGTATACATGGTTTAATGATTCTTTGTTTTTGAATATTAATAATATATACATTGTATTATAATAGTTATTATTTGTAAAAAGGTTTTCTATAAGTTGTTTGTTGTGTTTATCTTTTGAACCCTTGGCAAGGTGCTGGGTGAAGTAAATTGGTTATAACTTAATCCGTTTGGTCTATGAGAGAAATATACTTGGTTACAAGGGCCTTTTTTTTAGCTTCCTACTTTGTCTTAATTATAAAATGGATTAAAAAAGATTTTAATAAGTTAAAGCTTTGTCTTGTTTATCTATATGAGTTATATAACTTTCTAGTTATGACTGTGTGTGCTTAGGGTTTTACCCTACTCGACTATGAATAAAGGATTTATTATTTATTATATTCTATATATAAAATTAGGACTCTAACTAAGTCATATTGTATTTGTAGTATTTACCTATTGCTTGGGAAATGCGAGCTAGGGTTGTTCATGAATGAAACCCTTGTTAAAAGAATAAATCTTTCATTTTATTTTTAATACGTTCTCTTGTTAAATTTGTTTTAAATTAAGGTTACAAGTATGATATGAAAATTTTCGGCTAAATATTACATTTGTATTTTTGTTTGTCCTTAATGGACTGTAAACCATTTATATTAATTTAATTGTTTATTAATAATGTAATCCCATTAATTAGATTATAGCTTAAATGTTTGTCATTTTTAAATATAATATTTGTTTAGGTTTTCGACCTTGTAGTTTACTTTTACAGCTATAACATGTTTGTAAATTTAAAACAATTCTTTTGATATATATAAACATTTGTTTGTATGTTAGTTATTATTATATTCTTATTGTTTCATTTAATAAATTATAGACAGGATTTACTTAGAGTTATTAAAAAGACTCTGTAACTTAGTTTGTACATTATATTTTATTTATTTTAATGACACACTACTTGGTTTCTAACATTCAGTAAACTTAGTTTAGTTGATAAAACAAAACTAAGTATTTATATTTTATTACTTTCTTTAATTGACAGTAATAAAGTAGCTTGACTATGATATTTCTATTGCATTACAAATAGTTACTAAATAAATACAAGGGAATATATAAATAACATAACACAGTTATCCTACAACATATTTTAAATTGAATAAAAGAAATAATCTACTGTTTGAAAACACAACATCTTATCTACTCAGATATTTTCGTGACATAATAATCTTTCTATTTGTACTAGGTTACTGCTATTTCATTATCAGTATAATTACATAAACAAAGAACATAGATAACCAGGTCATTATACTTTTAATTATAACTTACATTCTGAAATAAATTAATTTTCTAATATGAAATGTAGAACCACATCTATTCAATTCAGGCTCCTATCATTTTCTTCATCTACTTTAAATACTCTATTTGTGCTGGAGTACAGTCTGGTCCTTCCAGACATGGAAAAACACAGATTATAATTATTTTCCATCTATTGCAGATTCATTCCTTCAATAATCTAAAAGATTACTAACTCTAACAGTTTACAACTAAATATTTAACATTCATTAATCAATTAGATTCACATTTAACTATCTAACATAGTAACACAATAGAATGTATAACTTGATTAGGATGGACAACAACAGTGTTAGGAGGTCGTTTCTCCCTACAAACTCCTAGAGAGCGTTCAGACAATGTTTCCTCATGACCATCGATCTTGTTTCTAGTCATCTTGGCTGAGAACTGGTGGAGCATGCAAACATAGACTAGTTCAATGACTCAGTAAAATACTCCGCACTCAGTAGTAAAATCCTTTAGCTGAAAAGTTGCATTAAATCACTTAGCAGTTATCCCCTCAAAATCTTTTCACAATTCCCTTCCATTGAATTTCTCTGAAGTACATTCACTTGAGTGATCACTTCTCTAGAATGAGCAGCCTCAGCTCTCTTCAATGGCTATTTTTTATAAAGATCACCTAGGTCATTTGGGTCAATTATCATTAATTGAGCAACCTGCTCCGATTCCACTTTCTTGGGGGATCATGACCCTAAATGTAGGGAGTTTGCCACTTGCAACAGTTGGAAGTGGTTTGAGGATGCTTCCACATGTCCGTTTTCTCTCCACCGAGTCTCCTTCACCAATTTGACCAGGAAACACTCTTTTAACAACTCTCCTAAGTGTTGTCTCCACCTTTATTTATTTATAATTAAAATATTCAGAATTACATTAAATATCCTTGACTCTACTGAGTCATTAATTACAACTTAGCATAAAATTTAACATATTGTCTTTAAATAAAATCAACTAAGATAAAAAAAAATTTCCAAAATTGGGGCATGTGACATACACACCGCCTTAGAACATAACATCGTTCTCAATGTTATTTATTCTTCATCCTCAGAATTCTGTTGGAACAGAATTGAATATGCATATCGCATATTACTTTCCAATTCCTAGGTGGCTTCCTCTGGACTAAGGTGCTTCCATTACACCTTCACCTATCCAATGGTGCGGTTCCGAAGTGTGATCTCCCTCCACCCGAGGGTATAGTCCGGTTCCACCAGAAAACATCCTTCTGGTTCCACCTATACCTCATTCCAGTTAACAACACAAGTAGAATCATGAACATATTTCTTTAATACAGAAATGTGAAAGACATTATCTACTCTTAAATTGGGTGGTAATGCTAATTGATAAGATACTTTCCCAATTGTTGACAACATTTCAAATAGACCACACTAATGAGGTGCTAGTTTTGCACAACTCTCCAATATCAGAGACCTCTTTTGGGCGTCACCTTGATGAACACATGTTAACCTACCTGAAACACCTTTGGAGTTTTTTTAAGGCCTTCTTTACTTTTCTGTCAATCCTGTGCAACTTTCAAATTACCTTCTACCTGCTTTACAATTTCTTCCATTTCCTTTGACAGTTCAGGACCTAATACCAATTTATCCACTGGATTACTCCAAGAGATAGGAGTATTAATTTTCCTTCCATACAAAATTTCAAAAGCACTAAATCTGTCTCATGCCTGATAATTATTATTATAAGCAAATTCTACGAGATGCAAATAATCCTCCCATTTACCTGGTTGGTCTTTCACATACATTCTTAATAAATCTTCCAGTACTTGGTTTACTCTTTTAGTTTTTCCATCTGTTTGAGGATGGAAAAAAGTACTAAAATTTAATGTAGTGTTTAGTCCTTTAAACAAAGACTTCCAGAAGTTACCTATAAATTTAGGATCTCTATTTGAAATTATAACTTTCTGTATTCAATGCAATCAAAAAATCTATTTTAGAAAGATATTAGCTATATTTGTAGGTTTATATGAAGCTCTAATAGGTATAAAGTGAGCTTCTTTACTTAACTTATCGACTACTACCATGATAGCATCATTTAAATTTTGATTTCTAGGCAGTCCAGTAACAAAATCAGGACTGATTATCTCCCATTTCTAGCTAGGAATGGGTAATGGCTGAAGTAAGCCAGCTTGGTGCTGATGTTCAGTTTTCACTTGCTGACATTCAAAACACGTGGCGATATATTCTGCTAATGCAGTCTTCATATTTGGCCAAAAAATTCTTTTCTTAACATAGTTATAGTCTTTTGATAGCCTAGATGACCTGAGCATGGAGTTTTGTGGATTTCATGCAAAAATAAAATTTTAAATTTAGGTACGTTAGGTACATACATTCTGTCTTTATACAGTAAAAATTATTTTGCATTCAAAATGTAACCTTTACTTAAGCTTTCTGTTGGATTTTCTTTAGTTTTATTTTGTAAATTTTTGTAAATTTCATCTTGTTCTATTCCTGTTTTAAGCTGTTCATCTAAATATGTCATATAAGTGTTGATAGATGCTGCAAAATTCAGCCTTGCATTCCTACTTAATGCATCACTAACTTTAATTTCTTTACCTTTAATTTGTTGAATTTCGAAATCATACTCACTTAGAAAAGCTAGCCACCTAGCTTGTCTAGCATTTAGATTAGGCTGATCTAACAGATACTTTAATCCTTTATTATCAGTCATTAAAATAAATTTTCTACCAATTAGGTGATGTCACCACATATTTAGAGCATGTATAATAGCAGTTAATTCGAGATCATAAGTTGCATAATTATTTTCATGAATTTTTAATTTTCTAGACTCATAGGCAATAACATGCCCTTCTTGAGTAAGCGATCATTGCAGGCGTCAGTGCACACTACAAATTCTATATTTGGATCAACTATTCTTAAAATAGGTGGGTTGGTTAATAATGTTTTCAAATTTTTAAAGCTTTCCTCGCATTTCTAGTTCCAATGAAACTTCTTTCCTTTCTTCTACAAAGAAGTTCTTGTATTCGCGATCCTTGAAAAACCTTCAATGAACCTCTGGTAGTAACTGGTAATTCCCATGAAAGATCGAACATCAGTTACATCCTTAGGAGCCGAACAATCTTCGATCTCCTTTATCTTTTTGAGATCTACTAACATCCCTTCCTTGGTCACCGCATGACCTAGATACTGAATCTTATCCTTAAAAAAATCACATTTACTAAACTTTGCAAGGAATTGGTGATCTCGTAACTCTTGTAAAACAATTTTTAAATGTATTTTATGTTCTTCATTAGTTTTTGAATAGATTAATATATCGTTGATTAAAACGACTACAAAATTATCTAGATACTTATGCATAATGTTCTTCATTAAACACATAAAAACACCTGGGGCATTAGTAAGCCTGAATGTCATGACGACAAACTCGTAATGGCCATATCGAGTTCTAAAAGCTGTCTTAAGACGTCTTCATCTTTAATCCTAACTTGATGATATCCAGAACTTAAATCTATTTTCAAGAACACCATGGCTCCATGTAGTTGATCAAAGAGATCATATATGCGGGGCAATGGGTATTGATTTTTAATGGTCATGTTATTCCACTGACGGTAGTCTATGCAAAGTCACATGGTTCCATCCGTTTTCTTAACGAAGATGATAGGTGCCCCCAAGGGAGACACATTAGGTTGAATATACTTTTTATGAATAAGTTCTTTTAGTTGAGAGTTCAATTCATTAATTTCAAGTATGTTCATTCGATAAGGGGCCTTTGAGCTAGGTACTGCATCAAGTAGCAACTCAATCGTGAAATCTAATTCCCTTTTCGGAGGTAGTCCTAGAATTTCTTCAGGGAATACATGAGCATATTCTCTTAAGACTGGTACGTCTTCCAATTTTAATTTATCTATCTTATTTAGATCCTCCTCATTAGTTATTGTTACTACATAAGGTTTACAACCCATCCTAACAACTCTCTTAAGCTGTAGAGCATAAATCTACCTTATGGTGTTTTTTCTAGGGATTCTTTTTACACTTACTAGTTTTTCCTCATTGTTTAAACACGTAAAGGTTTTATCATAACAATTTAAGATTACCCTATGTTGTTCTAACCAATCCATACCGATCAGTAAATCATAAGAGCCACGACATAATACATTAAGCTTTACAATAGTTTCAAAATGATCCATAACTACTGCACATTCTTTTACAAAACAAGTTACCTTCCTTTTAGCACCAGTGGATAACTGAACCAACCAAGAATTTTTAAATTTTTCAACAAGCAATTTACATTTTTCTGCCATTTTAGGTGAAATATAATTGAGACTAGCTCCTAGATCAATCAAAATAGTTATAGGGTTTTGATTTATCATACCTTCTACTTCCACCATGGAATTTTGATATTCTTCTTGTCGATTCTCTAAGGCTGCATTGATTCTCGGCATAGTCCTCGCTAATTCTCCAATAGTCATCTCCTCCTGTATAGTATGAATATTACTAATGGTCTTTTTTCGATTAGGAAAGACTAAAGCATAGTGTGGGCCATTACACTCCCAACACTTTATAGGTTCTTTGCGTTCAAATTTATTGATATAATTACCATAGTTATTAGCAAATTCTTTACCCTTTGAATTATTCTGATTGCTTGGTGAATTGTTCTTATTTCCTTGGAAGTTCTTGTTGGGAAAATTTCTGGCCTTATTGTTCTTAGAATTTATATTGGGCACAAAGTCTCTCTTCTTTTGCTCATACTGATTACTATTCTTCTTCACCTTCCAGTTCACCATGATTTCCTTCTTTGGATTCCATTCGTAACAGAAGTTGGGTTTCCTCATGTCTTCTTCCAAAGTCTTTGGATTGTCATACTCAATCCTATCCTTAATATGATAAGGTAGACAACTGAGGAATTGTTGTACCTTTGGTTTCTTGTCTACAAGGTATGGCACATACCTAAGCAGACTTAAAAACTTTCTATTTAGATCTTTCATTGTCATTGATCCTAATTTAAGCTCATAGAACTCTTGTTCTATCTCCTCATAATATTGCTCAGACAAAAATTTATTTTTAAAGTACCTCTTGAAAGTAATCCAATTTACATTGTTCTCTTTTATTCCCTTCACTCTCTTCAAGTCCTGTCACCAAATGTCGACCTTTCCTCAAAGATTGTAAATAGCCATTCTAACCTTTAATTGCTTGGAATAGTTATATATCTGGCAGTACTTCTTCATCCCAGATAACCAAGATTTTGCTTCCCCCCCCTTCTTAGTCTCTCCATTGAATGTTGGTGGTTTTATCTTTTTGAATTCCACAAAAATTTCCTCATAAGGTTTGTATTTCGTCTTTTTAGTATAATGATTGTCATCACTACTATCACTAGTAGAATGCAAATTATGTTGTTCACCAAACACCTCTGAAGATGAATTGCTTTCATTTTTAGTGTGTTTTATCTTATTAAATTTAGGTTGATGACTTGTATCTTTTGATTCAGTTCTTCTACCCCTGCCCTTATTTTGAATCCTTTCTGTTAGGATCTGATTCAGCTCCTCTTGAGCCCTCGAAATCCTTTCATTCTCTCATTTTATAGATTCCATTTCAAATTTTAGGTCTTTTACTATTTGTAATAGTCTTGAGGAATTGGTAGTTAAATCTTCTGGTATACGATCTCTTGGTAAGTTTTTTGGTTCAGTAAATGGAGATTCCTCCTCTGCATATTCCTCCAGCCATTCCATACATGTTTGTTAAACTTCAAAAACAATTTCTTTGTTGAATAAAATTTAAAAGAAAATACATCGGCATAATAATTCAATTTACTCTTTCATAAAAAGATAGTTGGGATTGATCAAGGCCTAGTGTTTGAACCTTGTGCTCTCATACCCCATGTCAAAACCCCAAATTTTCACAAATTTATAAAAATTTTGATGTAACATAAACTGTTTATAGACACAGTTAGATAACTGCTAGCGGCTAATAGCAGGAATGAAACAGTTAACAAAAATAACCATTAACATTAACACATATAGATTTATACTATTTTAATTTTGATATGTGATGTAAATAAGCTGCATTTAGTTGTTTCTAGCTACACTAACAGTTTGTCTTTGTCAAGTAGGTGAGAAGTTACTTTCTAACTAGGGCTTACTTAGTGATTGCTAACTTTTCTGGAATTCTGCATCTTATAGGCTTGGAAGGTAAATTTTGACCCACTAAGAGTTTAATTAAGCCGTTAATCTAGATATACTTCTTTAGCATAGAATATACTACTAGAGTAAAACTTTGCTTGCTTAAATTCAAGGGTTCTATGAGGTAAAGTACCTTCTCCTTATTTGCGTTGTAGCTATATTAGTAATTTAAAAGCATGTCGATATGATCAGTATATTTACACTATTGATGGACTATTATAAGAATGAATGTTACTTAGATTACTCCAATCTATTTCCAATCCTTAATAGAGTCCAAGATTTAGCATATTAGTACTCTTACTGTAACTAAAGTTGATTTCTATTGTTATTATAAGTTTACAACACTGTTTATAAGTAAAGAAACAGACCTAAGGCCTTTTGAGAATCAAGTTTACCCAAAACTCTTAGATTTATCTTTTAATAATCTTATTGTATGAAGTTATTAGATTATTAATGCATTGCACTTACAGTTGACCAATTGTATAATTGTCCCCAAAATGTGACTTCTATTTGTCCAATTTCTTTATGACCTAAATATTGTGATGATATTACAATATCATCTTATTTGTTTTAAAAAAAAATACTTGTGATACCACATGTATACTTAGATGATTTCACTGTCCTTTACAACTAAGACCAATTAGCCTTGATTGAAATCATTTTGAGCTTTATTTACTTATGAAGACTAATAATTACGACTTTTGTGAAGCTTATCCTAGTACTATAGAATTCTTACAAATATAAGAATCTATTCTAGAGTAAAAGATTATACTTTTTATACACATAATGTTGATTTTTGAATTAAAATCATCGCCATTACTATCAATTAAAGACTAACTCTAATAACATAATTCTTCAATGTAATAATAGATTCAATAATTATTATGAAAAACTATTAATTTGTAATGAAGGGATTACACCCTACTAGGGATCTCTCCTTAGTTGATATTAATCCATTTGAAGCTTTTATTGTTTACACATATCAATTTTATCGATACCCTATAAGCTTTGGCTCGTTATTATTCAATGTTCATGATCATAATATCACCATGGGGTGAACGATACTCTAAAGTCTCATGCCCCGACATTATTGACTTATAAATATCAATGATACATTATGCTTTGACTTTGTATATGATGTTATCATTTTGATCAGTATGGATATTATTAACAATGACTTGGTCCTGACCGCGCTTTCATACTATAGAAAATGACCCAGAATGGATTCGATAAATTAAGGGGAATGTGGAACCTTCCTCACCATGCAATGCATGCTTTTTAAGTCTCCACTACAAACCTAGCTCTTCATTGTTCTGTTGAGGGTTTGGTATCTGTTACATTTGGTTTGTTGCGGCCATGAGGGCATGCCTGTGTTCATCCCTAGCTTAATTGTCTATGGAATGAAACATTTCCACTTAAGTGTGGTGGTTGGAGAGACATACAACTCTCATTTGTTTTTCTGCCTACTTACACTAAGCTAGTGTGAAGGTAGTGCAGCTCTATCAGTGTATTCTTTTCCATGTTGGTCTCTTTCGTGGCCCTTACTGAGGCTTTCCATTGCTCTTGTTGTCGGTGTAGCTTGTAACGTGAGTCTGTGTCACCTTTGTCAATGGAGATTACGGGGGTTTGGGATACTTGTTATGCTGATTTTCTGTGCTATTTTGTTCCTTCGTGGCTCCATAATATTCAAGTCCATGTGAGGTAAAAAATTTAGTTTTATTACCAATTTTAATATATAGTTTAATAATATATGAAAAACACAGCTCTAACTAAACCCTTGGGTTTTTACTTGCATACTTGTAGTTCATCATAGGCTTGGCAGAGCCTTTTCCCAAGTTTGATTCACCACAAATTTTATGGGTAAGCCCCAGTAATAATGTGGCTCCTCCTGCTTGTACAAATTAGGGAAAAAGGGTTTCATTGGAGAAGTGGCTCAACCTCAGTTCATTTTGTGTTTTTATATGTTTAGTTCAGTTGATTGTATGTACTTTTTTTAATATGCCCTTGCTTGTAGTTGAGTTACTGCAGCTATAATGCCATGACATGTATTCAATATTTTTAACTTATTGACAGGTTTTTAGAGCCTGTAGGTAAGTAATGATATACTGAGTTTCTTAAAAAAAATATGGGATTCTCCCGTGGTCATGGTTTAATTATTCTTTGTTTTTGAATATTAATAATATATACATTGTATTATAATAGTTATTATTTGTAAAAAGGTTTTCTGTAAGTTGTTCATTGTGTTTATATTTCGAACCCTCCCCAAGGTGCTAGGTGAAGTAAATTTGTTATAACTTAAGCCCTTTGGCGTGTTAGAGAAATATACTTGGTTACAAGAGCCTTTTTTTTAGCTTTATGCTTTGTCTTAATTATAAAATGGTTTTAAAAAGATTTTAATAAGTTAAAGCTTTGTTTTGTTTATCTATATTAGTTATATAACTTGCTAGTTATGACTCTGTGTGCTTAGGGTTTTACCCTATTCGACTCCGAATAAAGTATTTATTATTTATTATATTTTATAAATAAAATTAGGACTGTAACTCACTCATAGTGTATTTGTAATATTTACTCATTGCTCAGGAAATGAGATCTAGGGTTGTTCATGAATGAAACCCTTGTTAAAATAATAAATCTTTTAGTTTATTTTTAATATGTTATGTTACTTGTTAAATTTGTTTTAATTTAGGGTTACAAGTATGATATGAAAATTTCTCTCTAAATATTACATTTGTCTTTTCGTTTGTCCTTAATGGGATGTAAACAATTTATATTAATTTAATTGTTTATTAATAATATAATTCGAGTAATTAGATTACCACTTAAATGTTTGTCATTTGTAAATATAATATTTGTTTAGGGTTTCAACCCTGTAGTTTACTTTTACAGGTATAACCTTTTTGTAAATTTAAAAGAGTTCTTTTCATGTATATAGACATTTGTTTGTATGTTAGTTATTATTATATTCTTATTGTTTCATTTAATAAATCACAGACAAGATTTACTCAGAGTTCTTAAAAAGACTCTGTAACTTAGTTTGTTCATTATATTTTATTTATTTTAGTGACACACTACTTAGTTTTTAACATTTAGTAAACTTATTTTAGTTGATAAAACAAAACTAAGTATTTGTAGTTTATTAATTTATTTAATTGAAAGTAATAAAGTAGATTGACTATGATATTTCTACTGCATTACATATAGTTAGTAAAAAAAATACAAGGGAATATATAAATAACATAACACAGTTATCCTCCAACATATTTTAAATGGAATAAAATAAATAATATACTCTTTGAAAACACAACATCTTATCTAGTTAGATATTTTCTTGACATAATAATCTTTCTACCTGTACTAGGCTACTGCTATTTCATTATCAGTATTTTTACATAAACAAAGAACATAGATAATGAGGTCATTATACTTTTTAATTATAACTTACATTTTGAAATAAATTACTCTGCTAATGTCAAATGCAGAATCACATCTATTCAATTCAGGCTCCTATAGATTTTCTTCATCTAATTTAAATACTCTGTCTGTGCTGGAGTACGGTCTGGTCCTTCCAGACGTGGAAGAACATAGATTAGAATTATTTTCCATCTATCGCATATTCATTCTTTCAATAATCTAAAATATTACTAAATCTAACAGTTTAGAACTAAATATTTAACATTCATTAATCGGTCAGATTCACATTTAACTATCTAACACAATAACACAATAGAATGTAGAACCTGATTAGGATGGACAACAACTGCGTTAGGAGGCCATTCATCCCTACCAAACATCTGGAGAATGCTTAGACAACGCTTCCTCAGGACCCTCGAGCCTGTTCCTGGTCTTTTGGGATGATAAATGGTGGAGCATGCAAACACAGACTAGTCCAATGACTCAGTAAAATATTCTGCACTCGGCGGTAAGATCCTTCAGCTGAAAAGCTGCAATAGATCATTTAGCAGTTATCCCCTCAAACTCTTTCCACAATTCCCTTCCATTTAATTTCTCTGAAGTACATTCATCTGAATGATTACTTCTCTAGAATAAGCAGCCTCAGCTGTGTTTAATGGGTATTTTTTATAAATATTGCCTAGGTATTTTGGGTCAGTTATCATTAATTGAGCCACCTACTTTGATCCCACTTTCTTGGGGGATCATGACCCCAAATGTAGGGAGGTTTCCACCTGCAACAGTTGGAAGTCATTTGAGGATGCTGCCACATGTTTGTTTGCTCTCCACCCAGTCTCCTCCACCAATTTGACCACTAAACACTTTTTTAATACCTCTCCTAAGCTTTTATCTCCACCTTTATTTATTTATAATTAAAATATTCAAGATTACATTAAATATCCTTGACTCTGCTGAGTCATCAATTACAACTTAGCATAAAATTTAAC
>LPNX011192210.1:15908-85258 GCA_001517045.1 Pseudotsuga menziesii
GCCAGAAAAAGTACCAGTAATTCATGCACTATAAGGGCCTATTCGTTGCACAAGAAAATAAGATTGTTTCAGGCAAGTGGAATCATTTATTGAGCGCTTGAATTACCATTTGGTGCTTTGGAGTTGGTAGTATGGATGGGAGTTTTTCTATATATTGGCAATGTTAGTATGTAGGAAGGGGGAGGAAAATAAAAAGGTGAATGGAGAATGGTAGTGCAGGAGGAAGATAGAATAACTCAAGGAGGAAGCAGAAGTGAGTTCGAAAAACACTCCTAAGGAAGGTAAGTTTGCATTTTACTCCCAGAGATCTACCTGCATATTTTCAATGCTTTTGGATCTAGAATATAAAAGGGATGCACTCTAATTTCCATCCTTTTATACCTACAAAATATTTTTGATTTTAAAAATTTATAGGGTTTTAGACCTCGTAAAACCTGTAAGAAGTGTTCATGTATTTGTAACTTCAAAATATATTCACTTGTATATCTTATGTATTGTACCCCGATGTTTATTTTGGGAAGTGTCTCTAATGTACTTGAGTCATGTCATGCCCCAATGTTCCCATCATGAGATTCAATAATGTAAACAAGTCATGTAAAGTCATTGTGGGTAATACTACTATTGATCAAGGGTTAAATTCCCCGCAGTTGTGTGGCCCTAGGGTTATTATAATCTCTTAGAGAAGTTGGCCCTACTCAGTTATTGTCAAGTTGGGAATTAGTATAAATAGAGAGTGAGCCTCTCTATTTATCACACACTCACTCACACTCAGATGTAGTGCATATCATTAGAGAGAATAAGTTGCTTGGACAATAGAGAGGGAGACAACTGCTGTTGGGAGATCATCTTACTATTTTTGAGGTTTTTCTTTTGGTGCTAATTCTATCTCTGAGGAATTTGTGGGGTTTTCTCGTTTATGGTTTCCCCAAGGAAAAACATTGTGTTCATTGTATCTTTGGTTTGATTCTTTTGCTTGTTTCTCTTAGTTAAATATCCTAATATAATGCTAGCTTGAATGATAAAAATTTAACATGGTATCAGAGCTAACCTGAGAAGAAGACACTGTGTAGCTGCAAAAACTAGGGATTCCTAATTTTTGGAATTCTCTCCATAGAATTTCAGAAAAAGAAGGTTGGGATGACTCTCCTCTCTACGGTGCATCTTTCTGTCGAAGCAAAATCTAATTCTGAGCATTTTTAGTTTTTGACCTGACACTACTGCCGAAAATTAGGGATTTCCACAAAAGTGAAATTTTTGAGTGAGCCCAGTCCTCAACTAATATCCTCCTCAAAATCAAAGTTTAGAGATCAAGATCAAAGTTTTTGGTTGGGAAGAACTCCAAGAAATTCAAACCCTAATCTTCTCCTGAACCAACTCTATAGAAATCCAGCTCCAGATCTAGATTCAACATCCTAACTTGGTAAGATCTAAATCTTTTGTATTTCCATTTGAGGTTATCAGTTAACATGCCTCATCATGCTAAGCTTGATTAAAATCTTAAGGGAGCTGATCAATTTTGAGCCTGGGAGTATAGGATCTCCCTGGTCCTCGAAGAAAATGAGTTGAACTCTTACATCAATGAAGAGGTTCTAGTTCTAGAGGGAGATGAGGCTAACGTCTTACACAAAAATAAATTGGTCATGGCTAAGAGGATTATTGCTGATTCAATCAAGGATCACCTCATACCACATGTGTCATCCCTAAAGACACCTAAAGCTATGTTTGATGCATTGACCAAACTGTTTGAAGGAAAGAACATAAATTGGAAGATGATGATGAGAAACCAATTGAGTAATGTAAAGATCTAGAATGCAAAAACCATCCAATCTTATTTTTCAAGAGTTTCTCAGATCAAGGAATAGCTGGAAGCAGTAGATGAGGAAGTGGAGAATGCAGAAATTGTGATGACCACCTTGAATTCTCTCCCTAGATCATGGGACTCATTTATTCAAGGGATATGTTCCATAAAGAAGTTAGTAAATTTCAGTAGACTGTGGGAGGAATGCTCAGAAGAAGAGGCTCAGATAGTAGCTCGAGAAGAAAAGATGGGAAGTGAAGATCAAGCTCTTAGATTACACTCCAAGAAAAGCAGAAGAATCTCTCATCATTCGAGAGGTAAGGACTTCCACCAAAAAGATAACAATAGAAGATATTTATCTAAACTTAGATGTTATACATGTGACGAAAAAGGACACTTTGCAAGAGACTATCCTAAAAGAAAAAATATCTCTCACAAGAATAAGGGAAACAAGAGAAGACATCATGCTCATGCTGCAGAGGATGATGAAGCTTCAACAAAGAGAATCAGACAAGAAAGTGATGATTCTTCAAGTGATGGAGAATATGTTTTGATTTCCGCTCTCATGGGAACTATCACACATGGAATCAATGATTGGAGTATAGATAGTGGTGCTTCCAAACATATGATGAGATTCAAAGAATCCTTTGTGAAACTATCTGAACATGAGTCACCTAACAAGGTGAAACTTGGGGATGACTACCAGTATCCAATAAAACATTGTGGTGAATCCTCCTACAAGCTAGACTCTATAAAGTCTATGAAGATGAAAGATGTATTGTTTTTACTAGGACTAAAGAAGAACATACTTTCCATATTTGCATTGGATGCAAAAGGAATGACGGTTGCATTCATAGATGGCCAAGTTCTTATGTGGCCAAAGGGAAAGACTATTGATGATGCAGTAGTGATGGGGAACAAGAAAGAGGTATATACAAATTGAAGGGCCAACCAGAAAAATATTTGGTTCATGACTCAGTAGAACTAAATGAACTTTGGCACAAAAGGTTTGCACATGTGCATTACAAAGCACTACCACTTGCAAGAAAATATGTTGTATGTATTCCAAAAATACAGGAAAAACATGACGTTGTCTGCAAAGGATGTGCGCAAGGGAAGAAGACAAAGAATACATTTCCAAGTAGCAAGAGAAAGGAAAGAGGAATATTGGAAAGCATTCACTTCGATGTATTTGGTATGATGTAATGCAGTTCTTTAAGCAGGTATGTATACTATGTTTCTTTTATTGATGATTTTTCTAGGAAGACATGGATATACTTTATGAAGAACAAATATGAATTATTCAACAAGTTCAAGGAATTAAAAGCCTTGATCTAGAGCCACACAACAAAGAGTATCAAGACCTTTCGATCAGATAATGGCAGAGAATTCACGTCAATTGAATTCAAAGATTTATGCAAAGATTCAGGGATTAAGAGGCATTAGAGGAAATTTCAACTCAAAATGGGCCTTTTAAATTTTATTCAAATTCCATGTCATCATGTGTTAGCCAATGAAATTGCTTTAAATTTGAAATACCGTATAGGTCTTAAACACTTTTTTAATATAAATTTGGGGATAGGTATCATAAAAAAAAAACTATTTTTTTGTTTATATTTTTGACATATCTCCCTGTGTTTTTACTCAAATTTCGATTGGGAGAGCTCGTTGGATGCAGAATTAAATTCCACATCCAACGAGTACCCACTTGGCATACTTTTGACCGACCCCGCTACCCCAAAAATAAGAAATACCTGAAAAAAATGGAATGATGATGTCATCATTCCATTTTTTCAGGTACTTCTTGTTTTTTGGGTAGCGGGGTCAGTCAAAAAATTCCAAGTGGGTACTCGTTGGATGCGGAATTTAATTCTGCATCCAACGATCTCTCCCAATCGAAATTTGAGTAAAAACATAGGGAGATATGTCAAAAATACAAACAAAAAAGTAGTTTTTTCTTTTCTTCTTCCAAAATTAATAAATATTATTTTATTATTTTAACTATTATTTTATTAGTTCATTTTAGGAGGCCCATTTTGAGTTGAAATTTCCTCTAATGGATTCATCCACTCCATACACTCCACAACAGAATGGGGTTACAGAAAGGAATAATAGAACAATCATGGAAGCGGTAAGGGCCATGCTTCATGATCAAGACCTTCCCATGCATATATGGGTAGAAGCTACCAAAACAGCGGTGTATGTACATAACCATACTCCACACAGAGTACTTGAGAACAAGACACATGAATAAATGTTTTACGGAAAGAAACTGGAAGTCAGCCATCTCAGAATATTCAGATGTCATGTATATATACACATTCAGAAAGAAAAAAGGATGAAGTTAGATCCTTTAGGAAAGAAGGGTATATTTGTGCGATAGTCTAAAAGATCAAAGGATTACAGAATATACTTCCCAGGATTCAAGAAGATTGACATCAACAGAGATGTAACATTTGATGAATATTCATCTTACATCAAATCTAGAAAGAGACCTGGTGAAGAATTTGAAGAAACAGAAGTACCTAGAATTCATGACACAACCATGAACGAAGAAATTCAAGAAGAAGATCGAGAATTAGAAGAAGATCGAGAATTAGAAGAACCTCAAGAATATGTAGATCCACCTCACGAGAAGAATCCTCAAAAGAGGAAACCTGCTTGGGTACGAGAATTTATCCAAGGTACATAAAGATATGGGGTTATAGAAGAAACACACAAAGGAAGAAATAGAACTAGGTCCCACTTCAGCTATGTAGCCCTCCTATGTGACATTATTGAGAAAGAACCTTCAAACTATGAAGAAGCATCAGAAAGGAAATAATGGAAGGATGCTATGATCTAAGAGTATCGATCGATCATGAAGAATGATGTTTGGGATATTTTACCAAGACCAGAAAGGAAGTTTGTTGTAACTTCCAAATGGATCTACAAGATCAAGCATGCTGTAGACAACAGCATAAAAAAATATAAAGCAAGATTTGTGGCTCATGGCTTCTCCTAGAAAGAAGGAACAGATTCTGAAGAAACTTTTTCACATGTAGCTAAATACACGTCCATTATATCAGTCCTTGCTCTCGCTGCAGTAATGAAGTGGAAGATACACTAGATGAATGTCAAGATTGCTTTCTCGAATTGTGTAGTGGAAGAGGAAGTGTATGCGGAGCAGCCACTCAGTTTTGAGACACATGATAGGGAGTCTCATGTGTGTAAATTGAAGAAATATCTGTACAGTTTGAAACAAGCACTCAAGACATGGTATGGTAGAATTGATGGATTTCTATCCAGTTTGGGCTTTACCAAAAGTAAAGCAGATTCCAACCTTTACTACAAGGTTGAAGAAGGTAATCCAATGATACTCCTACTGTATATAGATGATCTGTTTGTAACAGGTATGGATGGTTTGATTACTGATACAAAGAGGAAGCTTGCTACCGATTTTGAAATGAAATACTTGGGTATGATGCACTATTTTTCTAGGCGTGGAGGTATGGCAGAATGCAGATGGAATCTTCCTCGGACAAGGGAAGCATGCAATACAGATCCTAAAGAGGTTTGGGGTGATGGACTACAAGGCCATAACCACACCTATGGCAATGAACCTGAAGCTATTGAGTGATGCTTCATCAGAATCGGTCGATGCTATGGTCTATCATTAGATCATTGGGTTGTTGATGCACCTAATAAATATGAGACCATATATTTCCTTTGCTATGAACACCTTGAGCTAGTTCCTGACAGATCCAAGACATGTTCACCAAATTGCTGCAAAGCATATTTTGAGGTACGTAAAGGGTAAAGTTGACTACGGGCTCAAGTATGAGGTGAATCAGAAGATTAAACTAGAGGATTATGTTGATTCATATTGGGGAGGCAGTGACATCAAAAGGAAGAGAACTTCAAGGTGTTGCTTCAGTATGGGATCACGCGTGATCTCTTATTTTAGCAGGAAGACGTCCTATGTGGCACTGGGTACAACTGAAGTAGAGTATGTCACAACTTGTTCATCTAATTGTGAGGTAGTATGGCTAAGGAAGCTATTGTCTGATTTATTTGATCTCCAGTTGGATTCTACTTATATATATATACTGCGACAACCAAAGTTGTGTGAAGTTGTCTAAGAACTGGGTGTTCCATGACAAGTCGAAGCATATCTAGATCAAATATCACTATATAAGGGATATGGTGCAGAGAAGAGTAGTGAAGCTCTGGTATGTTGCGATGGACAAATAGATAGCTGATGTGTTGATGAAGCCATTGGAAAAAGTCAATTTTGAGTACTTTAGGGAGAGTCTTGGTGTTCTCTAGATCGAGGTTCCTTCCAAGGTGAAGTGATGAGTCCGTGAGCTTTTATTACATGGTGAGAGGATTGGTTCCTTCAATGGTGAGATGTAAGGTCTAAGCCATTCTTTCATGATGAGAGGATTGGTTCCTACATGATCAGATATAAGTGATGAAATCCATTCTCTGAATGGAGGAAGCTGGTTAGTTACCAGGAATACTCAGCCTAAAGCTGAGGTCCATTCTGATATGATTGTGGGATGTGTTCTCACATGATCAGATATAAGTGTGGGGCTATTCTGATGTGATTGAGGGACTTGTTCCCATGTGATCAGATATAAGTGCTGAAGGCCATTCTCTAGGAGAAGGGAGGCACCTGATTAGTTACCAGGAATCCTCAGCCCAAGGCTGAGAGACATTATGATGTGAGTGTGGGATTGGTTCCCACATGATTAGATGTAAGTGTGGATCCTTTCTTTGGATGGTAGATGGTGTGTCCTTCCATGCTAGTAGATATAAGTGTTGAGCCCTTCTCTGGATAAGTAGAGGATATAAGTGTTGTTCCCTTCCTCGGATAGTAGATGGTGTGTTCTGCTATGCCAGAGGATGTAAGTGCTATTCCTTTCTATGGATAGTAGATGGTGTGTCCTGCTATGCCAATAGATGTAAGTGTTGAACCTTTCTATGGATGATAGATGGTGTGTCCTATAATTCCAGTCGATGTGAGTGCTAGGCCTTTCTAACATATATGACTGGATTGGTTCCTCTCATAGTCAGATGCAAGTGCTGGGCATACCTTTCTGACATGGTGGTGGATGTGTTCCTCTCATGGTCAGATATAAGTGTTGGGTGGTCCATTCTGAATTAAGGTGCGATATAAGCATTGAAGAAGACCTACATGGAGGCTAGGCCTACAACCAACATGAAAAAGGTATGGCTTTGTAGAACTTCTTGTGACTAGAAGAATCATGAGATATCACCTGTGATGATGATCCAGAGATGATGATCTAGCAGTGATGATCCAAATCAAGTGATGATCTAGATCTAGTGATGATCTCGATCCAGTGATGATGATCTAGATAAAGTTATGATCCATATCGAGTGATGATGATCCAAATTGAGTGATGATCCAAATCCAGTGCTGAAGATGATGAGAACTCAGTGATGATCTGATTGATACAGAGAAGAAGACCAGTGCTGAAAAATTGTGTCGAGAGAATACATTCCTAGTTAAGAGGGAGTGTTGATGTATTTGTAAGTTCAAAATGTATTCACTTGTATATCTTATGTATTGTATTCTGATGTTTATTTCAAGAAGTGTCTGTAATGTACTTGAGTCATGTCATGCCTCTATGTTCCCGTTGGGAGATTTAGTAATGTAAACAAGTCATCTAAAGTCATTGTGGGTAACCCTCCTATTGATCAAGGGTTAAACTCCTCACAGTTGTGGGGCCCTAGGGTTATTAGACTCTCTTAGAGAAGTATGCCTTAGTGAGTTATTGTTAAGTCAGGAATTAGTATAAATAGATAGTGAGCCTCTCTATTTATCACACACTCACTCACACTCAGTTGTAGCACATAACAGAGAGAGAAGAAGTTGCTGGGACAAGAGAGAGAGAGAGACTACTGCTGTTGGGAGATCATCTTACTTTTTTGGGGGTTTTTCTTTTGGTGCTGATTCTATCTCTAACGAAGTTGTGGGGTTTTCTCCTTTATGGTTTCCCCGAGGAAAAACATTGTGTTCATTGTCTCTTGTGTTTGATTGCTATTCTTGTTATTCTCTCCTAATACAATGCTAGCTTGACTAATAAAAATCTAACTAGAAGTCGCTGCAAAAAGCACTATGTTGTATTAGAGAACACTGCCAGTGTTAAACGTTTTCATTCCTTTTGATTTTTTATCACTATTGGATTTTTTATTTATAAAACGGAGATCATGGCCTCTACAATAAGCCATCTACGTGGGGTTTAAGGTTATGTACATATCCTATGAGATGTAAACACTGACCCTGAAAACATTTCCTGGAATGGCGTTTTTGTTTTATCTTAAATATTTGGAGTACATAATGTTATGCGTTTTGATAACTCAGCATGTATGGGTTGATCAGGTTAGATAATGTATTATGGTATTATTTTAGATCTATCTTATTCTTATATTCATTCTAACATCTGGATGGTCATTCGATCATCCCTAGTATGGGTTCCTTTATAGTTTTTAAATTTTATATATTTTGTAAAACGATACCCTATTGCCTGCATTCAAAATCCGATTTATAAAGGAATACAGAGTAGATCGTGAATGGTATATGAATCTACACATTTTCCTTATTTTTTTTCATTTTGATATTTTTGTGTGAGCATTTCCAATAATTTCCCTTGAACAAATCCTAGGATAGGGATCATGAGCAACCAATTCCAATTATTTTGTCGGGGTTATATATTGTATACATGCATTGTTATTTTCACACCAACGATTCAATTTCTTTTTAGTATGAATTGAGTATAAAGTGTCACATCTCTTGTAGCACATAGTATCAATATGATTTGATTGAAAGGGACCCTTATAATCAATATAGAGATAACCTTTGTACATATAAATTTTTTTATTCATTAGTCACTTTTCTTTCAAATTAAGAAGTACCTTCCTTGCATTTTTGCAAGGGTAAAATGTAGACACCAAGAAGAGGATCACACAGGTCCGCTATTTTCTAACCAATGAATCATACGGGTCATGACTTATTTCAACATAGGATGACACCTAATGCTTAGGTCTTCAAAGGAATTTTTATATTTCTCCAATTTTCCCCAAGTGTTCGATCATCTTTCCGATGGAACAACCCATCGCTTTCCATACACCTCATCATATTGGTCGAGTTAACTACAACCCTTAATTCTTATCTATATATAACAATGCCACTAATGGGAATGCACTATAGTGGCACAAGATAAATGTATTTATACTCATCATGCTTACCTACATAGGAATTTCCCCATCCCCCTTCAATATCTATATACATATATAATTAAATTCATATAATAATCATATGTATGACAAGTATAGTATAAGTCTTCATATATTAGTCTAGGGAGATGGTATATCACCTTTATTAGATGAGGTATGCTGACAGTGATAAATATTTTTAAGGAGGATACAACCTAATAGTCCCTTAACAATTAACTCCTTAGGTTGATTTTCTCCCTTCTTTAAATCTTTTGACTTTAGGCCTTAGGTAGTTTATGTCACATAAAAATAAAATGAATGCAACTCCATCCATCGTGGCTTAATCATAATAGGATTAAATACTAAGATATAGTGTCTTAGTTGGGATAATTCTTAGCAAAGTAGGAATCCCTTATAGGGGCGAAACTTATCTCTAATACTTCCATAATCCAAACAATACGTAAGAATACAATATCAATTATGGTTGTTTAACCATTCGGATATTCGCTTTGGGTGGGTTTTAGTTGGCCCCTTGTGTCACTGTCTTATGTCTCCCAATTATTCCACTTAGATAATTCACTCATATATGCTGCAAGGTTATGTTTCTCGTGGGGCCTTGGCATTGAGTTCCTCACCAGAAACAAGTACAATAAAAATTCATAATTGCACAATATCTAGGGTATGCGAGAGAGATATTACATCCTCTCCCCCTTAAAAATAACACCATTCTCAGTGTTTCTATTTTTCAACCAATTTCCTTCTTCTATTTTGTCATCTTTTCTTGTTTCATGTTTTCTATTCTAATCCCCTGAGATCTTTCCATATCTTCTCAAGTCACTAACATTCAAGACCTACAGTTTCCTGCAACAAGATTGGGTCTAGACCAAATTTTAATTAGTAAATCACATCCAAAATTATAATTCAACTTAAATAGAAGCCATAGATCCTTTTGAATTATAACAATTTGCAATTTATGGAACATATTCTAGTCTTTGTTGGTATCATAATAACTATTTTTTTTCCATAATGTAATTGATTCATTAGTAAAACATAATTACTCATCTTTTGGGTGGTCATTTTATCTCCAACCTTTGGATAGTTATATAGTCTTCAACTTAAGGTAATCATTTCTTCACATTTACACATTGAGACATGTAATAGTCTAATTACTTGGAAAATTTGTTAACACATTTTACGTTTGTTATTTTTGAAACTCTCCCTTTAGTTCTTTTTCCAATTCTCGTGTGGACTTATGGCTATTTATGAGGTTACTCTCCCTTTTGATGGCTGGTCAAAAATTTTCTCCTCAGTGACATCAAATAGCGTCCTGTCTTCCAGATGTCGAGCTTTTCCTAGGTCTTGATATTGATATCATAAGTCTTTCATGGTTCTCCTCAAGCCTTCTCGCTTGAGTCTAGGAAGTCCTTTCCTCCCAAAAATTAGGGTAGAGTTAGATCATTAATTTTTCTTGCCATAACATACACCTAACACCAATGTGCTCACACAACAATAATTTTCCTAACACCATTGTGCTCCTGCAACATATATCCCTAACAAAAATGTGCTCACATGGAAATTATTTACCTAACACCATTATGCTCCTGAAACATATATTTTCCTTGTTCGTATTTAATGTTAATTACAATATTTGACTATTTGTGACACACACTTTCTGGTGCTTAACTTGACTTCACCTTCCTTGTCCCAATTCGTGATTCGGCTTCACAGCTAGTTGAAAATATAATTAACATCTATTGATACATAATAATTTCCTCAATTCAACATTTCATAAGTTGCGGTGATTTGTAACTCTATCATCATTTATGATTCATCGAAACCTATAAATCATCCAAAAGAAAATAACTAAACTCATTTTTGAGTAATTAAGCACAGCTTTGTTTTATACAAGTAAATTTATATACCATAATGTACATTGATCTTGATAATGGTCATAATCTTGGTAAAACTCTGCAATGTCAATACATGAACAACATAATCCACAGGTAATCCTTGGTTCATAAAACCTCAAAATTCAGAAATTTATAATAATTTAAAAGTAAATCATCACTCGTTCTTAAACTTCATTATTTAAGCCAGTGAATATTTTTACTAACAATCGATTTTGACCGATAGTGTTCCTGGCATAATCCTGCAATTTTAGCACATGACATTATACAACATTCATTCATTTATCATCTCTAAATACCAGTAGTAGTTAAACATCCTTACCCATCTTTCTTTGGATAGGAACATTCCATTTCTACACAACAATACTGAGTGGTAAGCTAGAGATGTAGGAATCTCAAGTGATATCTAGTTCTATCTTCCTATTAGTATCTTTGGGGGAAACAATATACTCTTTGTTGGGAATTTTTCACTTTGAGTAACCTCCTGCAAGCCATAAATACACCCATGTTAAAACTTTCATAAAACAAAAATTGATAGGTAATAGTAGATTTAGAGCACTATTTCTCCTAAATCAACCCACTCTTTTCGCAAGAAGTTCAATGTTGAAGTAGCACACTTATAGTCCCACACGTGTGAAATAACTAAAAGTTTTAATATTATGCGATGTATTATGTGTTGATGAGTTAGTTCTTGTTACTCCCATACAATTAATTTCTAAGGTGTTAATCATATAACCTAGCTCACCTTTTAACATAATCATAAAAGAGCACATATTGATATTTTACATAAATTCCCAATCCTCAAATTTTTAGTGTTAGATACTAGACTTGTGGTATTACACATTAAATGGAATGCACTGATACCCTAAGGAGTATTGTTTTTGTAGGTTACCCAATCTACTTCTGCAGGTAACAATTTAGCATCAGGTTTGGCTTAAGGATAGATTTTAATTTATACTTCTCTTTGAATTACATTTTATGTGTAAGAATTGTTCTTCACATTACATTGACCAATCAATAATTAGTTTAAACGAAATCTTACAATAAGCCTAACCTCCTCTACACATGATTGGTGTCTTCAAATTTTCTCTTAGCAAGTGCTACTTTCTACACTAGCCATTAGGGTTTTTGGGCCTCTTTGTAAAATTTACAACATCAATACCCTTCATCAAGAATAGTAGACACATAGCTTCCATTATTACAATTTATGTCTTCATATCGATTTTAGCACGTAGTTACTAGCAAGACGTGCCTTTCCTCACCTAAGGTACCCATAGTTCATTACCCATCTGTTTGGTGCCCAAGGTTTTAAAGGTTCCCCACTAGTATGATTCTAACCATTCTATATACATATATAAATATTTCGCTACACGAGATTCTACTAAATGACTGTACTTCTTCCATAATGTATAAGGAATAAAATTTATAGTCCAATCTCTCATTTTTGAATGTGTAAACATAAATGTAGCCCTTAGGACAAGATGAAAATTACTCATACCTCTGTTGATACATAACCGCATACCTTTGCAATCACACTTCATTTCTTCATCCTCTTAGTTACCTCTTTTGATTTTTCCTTTTCAAGACCCACATGGATGAGTTATTTCCCTCCTCCATCATCATCATGCATCCACAACAAAATCGTTGATTGGTTGGTTTTAATCAATTTTTTATGATTCCTAACTTTTTGTGGATCCCAAATAGGCTCGAGTGCTGTCACTTAGATTTGTCACCATTTGTAACATCCCATTATAATCAATAATAAATCTTTCCTATCAAAAAGATGTTGTTCCTACTTGCAGATGCTCCTCTAGATTTCAAGATATATCTGTCGCATTTTAATTAGCCATGACTCATACATTTCAAATAAAAGAATAATCTATGGTAAAAAAATAATTCATGCCTATTCATCTCTCTAAAATTTCTTTAGAATATAGCTTCTCAATGAAGGATTTACTTTGCGACTATAACATAGTATAACTTCATTTGTACTACAAATGCTAATCATAACCATGACATAAAAAATCATGATCATACATACATTAAATTCTAAGGATTTACATAAGTATACTTTATTCTCGATGGAGTAGTACTTGTATGCGGCTTCGACTATCATTTTGTAACCTCCCCAAATTTCTATAACCATATCCCAACATACAATGACTTGTGACCTTTTAGCCAACATATGGGTCTTTTTACATGATTAAAATCACTATAACATACCCTGTTATCTCCCAAAATAAAATAAATTTATTTTTGATAGTATGAAGAATTTAAATGATGCAATGAAGGATATGAAGATCACCAACAATTTTGAAGACCTCTATTTTTTATGCAAATTTCACAAAGTTGTGGCTTTGGTGTCTTGCGCGAGGATCGAAACATCTCATTGGCCACTGAAAGATGGAAGATAAATAACAGTAGTAAAAGACCCCTTCAGTAGTTAGACAGATTGTTGTAACCTTTTTACACCAACGAAGGATTTTAAACAACAGTTGGAGGGTCTAAAGACTAACCATCTGTGAACTAGTCCTCTAAGGAGCTGCAATGGTGGACGAAAGCCTTACTGCAAGTTCCAAAACAATATAGACTCATTGGCGTCGAAACTTGAAAGGACTAACTATCGATGAGCTAGTCCCAAAGGCGCCGCAATGGTGGAGCATACATTGACTAAAAGTTATGCCACTACAGATAATATAGTGTAATGTCCCAAATTTTGCATTTGGTTATAATGGCCAAATCACATTTTCCATATTCATGAAAGTTGTCAAATGGATGCTAAAAGTCAAATAATTGCCAAGGAGGAAAATCACTAGTTTCCTAGGTTGGGGGTGGAAGCTTTGAGATTTGGAATAAGGGGGATAATAAATTATATTTACACATTAGAAGGGGATAAATATTTAATAATGTATCTTATTAAATAAATACAAGAGAAAATAGAAGTGGCAATGGAGCATGAAGACACATGGAGACTATGGGGCCCACACTAGCTAAAATTCGTATGTTAAATGGTATATTTCTCTTGCATATTCGAATATATGGGAATCTTAATGTTTTGGGATGGATTATGAGGTTAATATAATTTTCCATATACTTCCAAGGTCGAATTTGGGATGGATTTTAACTTACATGGGAGAGGAAGAGCCAAATGGGAGTTTCATGGACACTTGGCTAGATTCCCCTTACATTTATGGCATCTATGACACCAATGATGGAGGTTCTATGACACATTTATGACACAAGTCAGATATGAAGGCTGAAATAATGACATACTGACATTTCAGGACTGAATAGTACATCTTAGACGTCGAATTTGAGAGTTGGAGAAGGCCAAGAGGCTCCTACTCAAATTTGGGAGAAGAGGGAAGGTGAAGAGAGAGGCCACATGCAATAGAATGAGAAGCCACACCAATTCGACTTGGATTTGGAACCTTAGAATACCAATATTTTTTATAAAATATAGGGATCATCCATGAGAAGAATCTTTTTCTCATTTGTGAATTGTGAGAGCTAGTGGATGACTAGTTTTCTTGCTTAAGCCAATTTCGAAGGTGAAAGATTCCCATCCTAGTTGGTGTTTGGAAAGGAAAGTTAGGTATTTAATGGAGCTTTCATGGAGTCTTATTTGCAGGTTTAATATATAGGAAATCATGTGGATTCTTCTATTGCAACACTCTCTCTCAACTATTTCCAGTTTTCACACCATATTCATGCCAATGGAGGGATTGCACTTTGGGTGAGATATTGATCTATTTGGGGAAGATTATAATGATCATTATATTATTTTATGATTTATATTATCTGTATTTAATGTTTATAATAATCTCAGGTTGAAATACCCAAAATAATTCATGTAAAAATGTTGAACAATGAAGAAATAGTGTCATTTCCCCACTATCTTGTTGTGAACCATTGTAATCCTGATGTTTTCGAATTGGGAGAGCCTTCCATTGTCAATTTATGATTGGAATAAGTTAAATATTCTCTTTTATTCATTATCAAAATGTTTAAGGTCTAAATTCCCAAGATTTGTATGTCAAAATGACTTTTAATGAGCAAACAATGACCATTTCCACTCCATTTTGATATATGCCATGGTAATACTTATTATTTGAAATGGAGGAATGTATATATGATAAATGTATGATGGATGGAAATTAATTAATGTGTATTTCAAGTCTCATTTTCATTACTTAAGCATTGGAAGCCATTTTACTCGTTTTTATTGCATTGGGAGAAGATTTGGTGAATTTTCCCCAAGGGTCGAAGTTGTGACTTGGGAGTTGTTTTGGAAAGAGTCATAATAGACTGTATAAACTGAAACATGATGCATGTGACACTTTGAAAACATATATTACACATACCCAGCCTCTATACATAAATTCAAGTGAATTTGGGATCATTTGTGAAGCCATTTCCGGCAATTACCCAAGGGGAATTGGAGCCCCAATTTTCTAGTAAAGACTTCTACTTTCAACAGAACATTAAACAAGTTTGCAGAAGTAATTTGGAGGTCACAAAACATACATGAGAATTACATTTATTTTATATTATCATTAATGTACCTTCATTGAATACTTGGAAGCATTTGGGTCAATTTGGAGGTCTAGACATCAAAACTAGTCAAGAGCCAAAATTGTGAAAAAATTGGAAAATTGGGCATTTTAATAAAATTCCAAAAAGGGGACATTACATATAGTGACTAATATTTTCGATTCAAACTTATAATGACCTCTGAAAATGATGAAATCAGATCAGAAGAACTAAGGATTAAGCAAGGGCAAGGTAAAGTTTAAAGGTGCCGAAATGTCGATGATATAAAAACTAAATGTCACCGAAGTCAAGTAGTAGAAGTTGGAAATTGAAAAGACAAAATTGTCGGGGAATTAGTCCTCTGACGAGCCGCAAATATGGAGAAAATAACAATTACAAGTTCCGATGGTGAGAGGTTTTGAGTTCTGATTGCCAATGAGATTAGTTCAGTACTTGAAAACTTTAAAACATCAACAAGATAGTCCGCTAGGGAGTCACAAGGGAGGAAGATATTCAGATTACAGGTTCCATGAACGGATGAAAACTTCAGTGTTGGAGATGCTGAAGAAAATTGGCAGCAAAATATTTCACTGCGGAGAATATAGAGATAAAAAGCTCTGATCGAGGATAAGAATCATTCCGATAGCGCAGCAATAGAAATTAGTCGGCAATTGAAAGAACTAAGAACAACAGAGCGGCAAGGTAGTTCACTAAGGAGTCACAACGATAGAAGAAAAATAGACTACGAATTCCATGACAAGATGAGAACTTCAGCGATCGGAGGTTCTAAGGACTAATGATAGGTGAAATAGTCCATTAGGGAGCTAGAACCATCGAAGAAATATAGACCAAGGCTTCCACGAGTAGATAAGAACTTCAGTGTTGAAAAGGATACAGACTAACTAGTGGTTATATAGTTAAATGGGGAGCCACACCAGTAGGAAACAAAAGGAATACAGAGGGATGAAGTTCACAAAGTGTGAGGATAAAATATAATCGGTGATCATAAAGATTAACCATCAGCAAGTTATCCAACTAAGGAGCTGACACTGTGGCAAGGATGAGACTTGGGGCGCCGATGGAATAGAGGAAAAAGCCTATGATCGGAGACTGCGGTGGTAAAATGCGAAAACATTGGAACTTGGAGCACCGAAACTACTGAAGCAGTCAAGCTTGGAGCTCTGATGCGATAGAGGAAACAACGTTTGATCGGCAATTGCAACAACAACAACAAAAATTTCGTGCGGATTGAATAGGACTGTACACCTCAGATAAATGCCGATACACTGGTTGTTGGTAGCAATTCCAAACCAACAGTGGTGGTTATCAGCTATTACTTCAGTCATTAAATTCACTCAGTGAACTAGATCTTCATAGTAGATAAACAAATAGTTAGCAAGGGTTTGAAGCCCTAATCATAAAAAACTGTCACTTTCAATTATTTTTTATGTAAACAGATCGGATTTTCACGATCTATAAAATTTCTAAAAGGCTATAAAGCCCATGATTATTTGATTAATAAAGGTTTGATTACAGGGATTTGTAATCCCATCCTATTAGCAAGCATCTCATCTAGTTTATTCATAATACGACCTCTTTTGTTGTGATTTGTTTGTTCATCCATCTTCTTTATAATTACTGTAATTAATCCTCAATGTGCATTTAGGTGATTTCAAGTTGATTAAAAGCCAATACATGTCATCATATTGGTAAGTTTATGTGATTTGATTGATAAGTACCATTCTTGACAAGTTTTAGCCATTTGTATGCATGTGTTATGCATGTAAGTCTACTAGCTTGGTGAGTTCTCCATTCCTGCACCTTTTTGTTAAACTACTGAACAAGTTGCAACTAAAATCCTTGTCATTGAGTGAGCCTCATGCATGTCTTGAGAGTGGGAGGTTATATAGGTTATCCGGCTTGATCCATACTAGAAAACCCAAAAATATTTGAAGTTACCAGGAATCCTTAATCTACAACCTAGAGGAGCTTCTTGGAGTGATAACAAAGTGGCGCCGTTACCGGGGAAAGGATACTGAAGCTTAGCTTCCCTGGGAGATGACATAGATCCATGATTTGAGGATAGACAAGGCTTGGTAACTATTACAATTGTAATAATATATTTGGCAAAGCCATTGATAAAAGGTGGCTTCAATAAAACCAAGTACTAGAGCAAACCCAAAGGGACCACCAGCAACACCAGTTTTAGATCCAAAATAAATTTTGAGGAAAGCTAGGGCTTTACTAAGACAGACTAGGAGTACTACACAAAAGCTACATCAGGTATTTCAAGAAATATTTCTGCTAATTTTTCTTTTGCTGAAACTGTTAATTCCCAGGAATTTTTAGATATATCAGAAAAAACTAGGGCTTGGGTGCCTTCAAGCACTTTAACTTGTGAAGATCCAATCCCTGGTCACTCCACTGGGATAAGTATACCACTGCCTTCTCATCAAATATCCTCATTAGTGCTGCCTTCCCCATCATTCTTGATACCCATTTCCAATATGGCTACCCCTCAATTGACCAATATGGAAAGGATACTAGTAGCTAGGTATGCACCTCTTGTTTTACCAAATCCTCTTGCAGCCATGCCTACTGGGGATTATCTCAAGTATATGCCTAAGTTTATAGGGGAATGGGATTTCACTGCTGAAGAACATCTAGAGGCTTTTTATAGCTATGCTGAAAATATAAATATAGAACAGGAAGATGTATGGACCAGATTCTTTGTGCAAAGCCTAGATGGCCAAGCTAGAAAATGGTTTAAGGAACTGCCCGTTGGGTCAGTGGCATACATAGAGGCCCTAGATGACATTTTTCGAAAACATTGGGGAGAGAGGAGAGATCACCTCTACTACATCATAGAGTTCAACAACCTGAGAAGAGAAAATGGTGAGTCTATATCCAACTTTACAAAAAGATTCAACAACATGTACAGCAAGATCCCCACTGAGATTAATTCCATTGGTACCTCAGCTATGATAACTTATGCAAATGCTTTTGACTTTGATTTCTTCCTACTTCTCATACAAAGGAGGTCTGTCTCCTTATCACTCATGCAAGATGCTACCCTAGATGTAGATTCAAACATTCTAGCATTTCAGAAGGTCAAGCAATGGTAGACAGGAGAAAGCAACTAGCAGACTATAGCGGGGATTTAGGATCAGAGAACAAGATTGAAAAAATGACCAAAATCTTAGATAACCTAACTACTGAAATGTCAAAATTGAAGGACCTAGGACATGTGCCGATGAGGGGTAAGGGGCCAAGTGACTTTGCTCCTCAAAAACCAAATAGTGTTCCTTATAGAAGAGGAAAACCCCCTATTTAGATTCTCAGAAGGGAGAGAAATCGAGGTGAAGACTAGAGGATAAGAGCTCCATTTCAAAATGTTGTATTAGAAGAAGAGCTAGAATTCATTGAAGATGAAGGAGAAGCTAAAGACAATATCTACTGCATGGAGGATGAGGTGGACTCTTCTTTTCAGACCCAGGAAGAATATGAAGAAGCCTTGATTGATGAGTAGATTATTGAAGAGGTTGTCTATTAGGCTGATAGTCAGGAAGGTTACGAATTGAGGTCTAGGTTGGTTGCTCCCCTCAAGAAGAATGTTGCACCTATCAAGTAACTTTCTGCACCCGCTAGAAAAAATGTTGTTTTACCAAATAAAGTGGTTGTTTCATCCAAAACATTGCTTAAACTAGCACCTTCAGCCCTGTTGCCGCCTTTCACACACCTGGGTCACATGGCAGAAATCTTCAAGCCACTCGGTGTGTCCTTGGGGGCAAGTCTCGAGTCAAGGTTGTGACCTTGTTCTTGACTCCTCCGTTTAGGCTCAACTCCTAACAAAGCCAAGGGGGGTAGACCCTATTAAGTTACTAAGGAGAATTACTCAGCGTTGTGATGTTTAAACTGACTGAGTTATTTAGGAGTTTACAATTTAGCTATAGATAATCAAAGATGGCAAGATGTAAAAGATGAACACACGAAAGCACAATGCTGAGACACAATATATATATAAAGCAAGAAATTAAGCAGTGCCTTAGAATGGAGTCAAGAATAGAATCAATATGCTTACATGTTCTTGGAGTGAATTTTTTGTGATTTCCTCTTGGTATGTTCTAAGTTAATTGTGAAGTATGAGTTGATTAAATTAGGCAAAGGAGGGACCCCAAATATACTCGAGAGTACTTGAAGTATGTCCAAAACTAAACCTTCACGGCTACCCGCAAGGAATATGTGGGATTAAATGGAGTCTCTGGGGCTATTGTTTGTAATGCGCCCGTTAGGGTGTGACAGAGATTGGCGCCCAGAGGTCACTTTTCAGAAGTTCCCGCTTCCTTTGGGCATTTTTCCACCATAGAGGTTTGATCTAGGTGTTGGATTTTCACCTGATGGTTTGTCAATTGGGGAGAGTGAGTCCTAATTATGCTAGTTACCCAAGTGCTTTTGATATAGCTTGACTGATCGAATGAGCCATAGCCAAGTGTAGAGCATAGACACTAGAGTCTTGTAAATTTTAATAAGTTTTAAACTGTGTGTTATTGTTTAAAAGAAAACCCTCCAAGAACCTCTTTCGATCCAAGTGGATCTGAATTGGGGAATCGAGGAGGGGTTAATTTTATAATTGCTGATAAATAAATGATGAATGATAAAGAAAATCCACAATTTTAGTTTTCTAATTAATCCTACCATGAATCTCTTTCCCCTTTTGGGTAAATCGGGAAATTGTGGGGTAAGTATTACAATTACTTTGAAATACAAAAGGTGGAATATGAAACCAATAATAGAATCAAGTATACTACCATGAAAATTAGATCAATGCTTATTTAAAAAATAAATAAGCAGAAAGCGACGAAAAGGACACAGACACAAATCCCCCCAGGGGGGATGGGGAATGGGCTTGAAAGAGCCTATTCAAAGAATAAGTTTATTACATTGGTTAAAATATCAGAGAACTGATATATAAGAAAATTCTTGGTCCTTATACAAGCTGAAACCAAGATTTTACAACTTTGGAAAAATTTTGAGTTTTTAGTGAAAAGAGAGAACCCTGGGGGGATTTGAACGCTCTTGATACCACTTCGGAGAGAAGATTCCTTTATTTTCTGTCAGACCTGATAAAATAAAAAAATCATGTTAGAATAACAAACACCCAAAATCACTTTAAGAGTACCTTTGGATCAGCCTACTTTATCTCAGAAAAAATGAACTTAAGACCAGCTAAAGCAAACGGAAGGGAACCAATGAAAGCAAGCTTTCCTTGGGATCTTGGCTTGCTTTTTGTGCAGCCAATGAAAGTGCACTGATATTGTATAATATTAAATTTTATAACAGCGAAAGGAAAACTAATTCAAGTGATCTAAAAATTTTCTTTAAAATTCATGCAAAAAGACGATTTCCCTAAAGCTAGATCTAGAATGCCTATGAAACTTTTTTGAGTGCAAGATCTAGATTGTGAGATATGAAATATGAGATCTATGTATATTTTACTTTTATGAAACAGATCCAAATTAAATCAAAGCTATGAACTGAACAAAGTAACCGGGTGAAGTGTTGATTTTGAGGGAGGAAGAGGTGGAAAGAAATGTTGGTTTCCTTGAAGATCCACAGTGGAGCTTTCAGGTGGAATGTTAAGGGACTATGCCTTTTGGAAGGTTTTGAAGAGAATGAAGAAACAAACTAGATCATCATTCTCTCCAAAGTGGGAACCTGCAACTCAGCTGAAATCAAGTAACTTGCCAAGAAACTTGTGAGATCCGATTAGTACATACACAAAGATTCAAGATAACATGCATATAAACTTATAGTACATGCTAAATCAAGATCTCTAAACATGCATCAAAGGAAAGAGATAGTCAATAAACTTATTGAAAATTAGCTTTCCTATCAAGATCATAATAAGCTTATTATCAATCTTAACAACAAATCTACAAGAAATTAGCAAAAAATGACTACATATACAGGTTACCTCGATAAAAAGATGGAAATAATCATCCACACATGTAATGGAACCACACCGTATTGAATCCAAAGCTTTTATTTATTTCAAATGAAGAATAACAATAGTACAATAGCAGTAGCAGCTCAATCCCAATTCTAACTAGCTTGGAAGAGGAGGTTGTGCCTAGATATATACAAAATACAGGACATCTAGCCCAGGGGGGGTGCAAATCCAAAGGAGATAGACCAAATATGCTGATGGAGAGTCCATCAATTCCTGATCTATGTCTAACTGAGCCAGATCTGAGTCTCACTGAGTGCAATTGTCAACCGAAGAGCTGATCTGACTGACACCTTAACCTGTTGACTAAATCATCCACCAAAACTCATCTAGATGAGCCAAAACGTGTTGAGGAGAGAGGGAGAGAGAAATTCCCCATAAAGGATTCTGAAGATCAACTCTATATTTGATTTGATCACCTCCTTCAGTCAAGGATTCGTCAGATCTAGTGAATCTGCTTTAGATTTGACTGATTTCAATCAAATCGGCTGAGAATCCATTGATTTATGATTTTGGATTTGCTCCATTATTCATCAATTTATTAATTAAAATAATCAATAATTGATTTTTGGGGCTTTCTGACCTGAGTGATGGAAAATCATTCAAAACTAGGAAATAGTGGGTCCATGGGTTTACATGGTGCTTTTAGCTTGAAAATGAGCACCTACATGACTGAAACTGATTATTTGGCCCAAGTAAACTTTTAAGAAATAGCCTAAGTTTTGGAAAAATTAAATTTTAATAAAAAACACTGAAAAAAATGAAAAATTTTAAAATTGAAAAACACCTAGGGGGACTTAGACATGTTTATATGACTTGAAAATGATGTCTGGCATGCTTATACATTGACACATAGAATCTAATAACCTCAATAGGCCTAAATGCAAAGCCGACCACCCCAACTTTGGAGGTATGGAGTGAAAAACTCAGAAATTATCAGTCGTTTGTTCAACAACCAATCATAAGCAAGGGAAAAAACACCTTGGACTGATCAGATTGACAAATAAAGTCTAAGAGACCAAGTCTTTTACAGACACTATCATGCTACAACATTTATTACAATTCCCCCATGGGGTATGAACATGTGATATGATACAACAAGCACTTCCCAAAAGTACTTCCAAAGGTCTTTTGAAGTCCGAACAAGTTAACCCTGTCTGGTTCACCAGGCTCACTTGATAAAAAACCACTAAGTACAACTTAGGTGGCAACATTCTGGCTCGAACTGTGGAACGTGTGCTCGATCTGGTATTTAAGAAAAGGAGAGGATACGAGAACACCAGAATCTCTGGTTTATATACCCTATAAAAACATCCCAACTTGACAAGAAAAACCTCAACAGCACAGGTTTTATAAAAAACCAAATGAACCATTAAGATGATTTATTTAAACAAAATAAATGTAACTAACTAAAAGAAGCAAAGTTTTATTATAGCTAAGTAGAAATGAAAAAAGTAAATGCTCTCTTTCAAGGAGCTTATTTTCCTACTCTAAGCATGATATAAAAAGGGTTAAGTGTAACCAGAAATCCAATGTAACCACCTAAGAATTTTATTAACATAAAAAACATTTCCTTGTCTTTGGTTACCATCCAAAGTAAGGATACTTTAGTTAGAAAATGAAAACCTGCGTGATGATCCAGAAGGGGCAGGATGGATGGGAAATCATAGGCATGAATAATGTCGTCAAACTTCTTCCCAAACTGGTAAGTGTTTGCGTAGGCTGCTTCTATCCATGACTGGATAGGGTTGATGTACAAATTGGAATGATGAGGCAGATTGACTACACCATCATACTGATCATCAAGGCTTACCGGATGATAATTCACTGTATAAGCCCCAAGCAGCTCCAATTCATGAGGAAACTCTATATGTGAAGATGATAGTTGAGTCTGATATTCTAATAACTGTATCACATCTGTCTTTTCACAAAACTGCTTCTCCATGTCTTCATTACTGGTACCCTTGTGTGGCTCTACATGATATGACTCTGAATGATCATATAAGAGTTTTGAATGCTGCTTTTTCATACCATGATTTTTCAAGGTCTCTAGATTCATGCCTCCCTGTATGGAAGTATAGTATATTGGAATTACACAAATCTCTATACAGACACTCCCCTTGCTGGATATAGAATAGATACGATTCTTAATAAGATATCCACAAAAATACCAATAGTCATCACCATCATCTATGTTAAATGTGATGGATTCCCCATTGCCGATATTAGGTTCTGATATCGAGTTCTCTTTGTCTTCATTACTGATATCGATATATGTCTCAGAATGATCATGTGGATAAACTGCATGCTCCTTTTTCATATCAAAGTTTCCCAAGGACAAATGGTCCATGCTGTCTTCTTTAGATATGCCATCAACAAAACCATCAAAAGTTTCTAGTTCATTATTTTCCTCTTTATTCATGCGATAGACTGGATTTTCCATGAATGTCCAGGACTCCTCATCAACATCTTTGTCGGGGATAAGGGAGTCTTCATCACTTGTATCATGCTCCAAGCTATACTTGTCCTCATTTTCATACTCATCTTCTTCAGAGAAAAGGTCACAAGGTAGTAAACCTTCCAGAGTGTCATCATTATATGGAGAGCACATAGGAGTCCCATCATGTATATTACGGTTTTCATCATAAGTTTCACTATAATATTCTGCAATGGTTTCATCCTCGGGCTTGTACTGTTTAGATGGTGACAAAGGGCAGGCCTAGTCTACCATGTATATATGATCGGGTTCGCTTGAATTTGTTTCCTAATTACTGACCTTGGGAAGTCCATGTTCCATGACTTGATTTTCAACATAACAAGTTCTTTCTTGGTGGAATTGTTCATAGGGTATACACCATGGAATTACTTCTTCTACCATGTTAGCTAAGTCTAACTGGTTTGGAATCCTAGGCTCTTGTTGAGGAAAATTCTTTTGATACATTTGATTCTACTAAGGCTGAAAGTTCCTAGGTCCATTATTTATTTCTATGGTGATTATTCTATTGTGCATAAGATTCAATTGTGTAGGCTAATCTCCCATAAGTTGGCTTTGACTAGTAACCAAGTCTTTTATCACGTCTGTTACCTTTTCCATGGGATCCTTAGAGGCTCCATTTTCTTCTGGTTCAAAGGATTTTCCCTTTTCTTCGTTGTATGAAGTGTTTCCCATAGTGTAACTTGGAATATTGGATTTTCTTGAAGACCGTATGTTCTTTTCTATTTTCTCAGCCAATTCCTGAGCAATGTTTAGATTGGCTGGCTCTTTGTCCCTTAACTGGTACCTCAAATCACCGGTGAAAGATTCGATGTAATATATGAGGATGGAGGCATCCCTTGACTTAATTTCTCTAGAAAAGTCCACAACCACACACCTGAACTTAGTATTAAATTCATCAATGGTTTCATTCTCCATCTTCTTTATGTTATGGAGGGCAACAAGCAGATGTCTTGGTTCTTTATTTCCCCCCCATTTCTTCTTAAAACCCTATAGGAATTCAATAAAAGTTTTATATGAATCATCATCTAGGTCGAAGTTCCATCCTTCAGCATCATCTTCCAAGGATAAAGCAAAGATCGTCATTTTGACATCGTCATGGTCATGGGCAGCATCATTACAATAACTGACCAGGTGCTTTTCAAACTTTCGAAGGTGAGACTTGGCACTGATTGGCATCATTGCCCTTAAATATGGGGAGCTTCTTGATAGCATCTTTTGGAATGGAATGGGGAGCACCTGCTATCTGAGAGAAGTCAAGAGGTTTGAATTATTATGTCATTTCTTGAGATTGGTGAACATGACTCTATACAAATATGTGATGGATATCTTAGAGGGATTGGTCTCCTAAATTTTCAAGGTTTATACAAGAAGTCTACCTATTCAATCTCTCCCTAATAAACCTTTCGGGATCAGGGATAGGATTGAATAATTGTTGGCGGTTTCTTCGGGTAGAAATTCTTGAATGGATGTTAGACAGTGGAGTCGCCAGATGGATCGAGTCTTAGATTTATGTTTTTTAAAGACTAGATCAATCAAAAGTTTTTTTATCTTTTTAGTTGTTTAGAAAAAAGTTAAGCTAAGTCGTACTCGGGAATAAAAAGATTTATCGTTGGTAACGGTGCCAAAAAGTGTTGTCGCCTTTCACACGCCTGGGTCACGTGGAAAAAATACTCAAGCCACTCGTTGTGTCCTTGGGGACAAGTCTTGAGTCAAGGCTGTCACCTTGTTCTTGACTCCTCCATTTAGGCTCAACTCCTAATGAAGCCAAGGGGGGTAGACCCTATTAAGTTACCAGGGAGAATTACTTAGTGTTTTGATGTTTAAACTGACTGAGTTATTTAGGAGTTTACAATTTAACTATAGATAATCAAAGATGGCAAGATGTAAAAGTGAACACACAAAAGCACAATGTTGAGACACAATATATATATAAAGCAAGAAATTAATCAATGCCTTAGAATGGAGTCAAAAATAGAATCAATATGCTTGCATGTGCTTGGAGTGAATGTTTTGTGATTGCCTCTTGGTATGTTTTAAGTTAAATGTGAAGTATGAGTTGATTAAATTAGGCAAAGGGGGAACTCCTGATATACCCGAGAGTACTTGGAGTATGTCCAAAAATAAACCTTCATGGCTACCTGCAAGGAATATGTGGGATGAAATGGAGTCTCTGGGGCTATTGTTCGTAACGCACCCATTAGGGTGTGACAGAGATCGGCGCCCTGAGGTCACTTTTCAAAAGTTCCCACTTCCGTTGGGTATTTTTCCACCGTAGAGGTTTGATCTAGGTGTTGGATTTTAACCTGATGGTTTGTCAACTGGGAAGAGTGAGTCCTAATTATGCTAGTCACCCAAGTGCTTTTGATATAGCTTGACTGATCAGATGAATTGCAGCCACGTGCAGAGCATACACACTAGAGTCTTGTAAATTTTAATAAGTTTTAAACTGGGTGTTCTTGTTTAAAAGAAAACCCTTGAAGAACCTCTTTTGATCCAAGTGGATCTCAATTGGGGAATCGAGGAGGGGTTAATTTTATAATTGTTAATAAATAAATGATGAAAGATAAAACAGATCCATAATTTTAGTTTTCTAATTAATCCTACCATGAATCTCTTAACCCTTTCGGGTCAATTGGGAAATCGTGGGGTAAGTATTATGATTACTTTGAAATACAAAAAGTGGAATATAAAATCAATAATAGAATCAAGTATACTACCCTACAAATTAGATCAATGCTAGTTTAAAAAATAAATAAGCAGAAAGCGATGAAAAGGACACAGACACAAATCCCCACAAGGGGGATGGGGAATGGGCTCAAAAGAGCCTATTAAAAGAATAATTTTATTACAGTGGTTACAATATCAGAGAACTGATATATCAGAAACTTCTTGGTCCTTATACAGGTTGAAACCAAGATTTTACAACTTTGGAAAAATATTGATTTTTTAGTGAAAAGGGAGACCCCTGGGGGAATTTGAACGCTCCTGAGACCACTTCGGAGAGAAGATTCCTTTATTTTCTGTTAGACCTGCTAAAATAAAGCCAGCATGTTAGAATAAAAAAAACCCAAAATCACTTTAAGAATACCTTTGGATCAGCCTACCTTATCTTAGAAAAAAAATGAAGTTAAGACTAGCTAAAACGAACGAAAGGGAACGAGGGAAAGCAAGCTTTCCTTGGGATATTGGTTTGCTGTTTGTGCAGCCAATGAAAGTGCAGTAATATTGCATAATATTGAATTTTATAACAGTGAAAGGAAAACTAATGCATGCGATCTACAAGTTTTCTTTAAAATTCATGCAAAAAGACGATTTCCGTAAAGCTAGATCTAGAATGCTTATGAAACTTTTTTGAGCGCAAGATATAGACTGTGAGCTATGAAATATCAGATCTATGTATATTTTACTTTGAGGAAACAGATCCAAATCAAAATCAAAGCTATGAACTGAACAAAGTAACCAGGTGAAGTGTTGATTTTGAGGGAGGAAGAGGAGGAAAGAAATGCTGGTTTCCTTGAAGATCCACGGTGGAGCTTTCAGGTGGAATGTCGAGGGACTATGCATTTTGGAAGGTTTTGTAGAGAATGAAGAAACAAACTAGATCAGCATCCTCTTGAAAGTGGGAACCTACAACTCAGCTGAAATCAAAGAACTTGACAAGAAACTTGTGAGATCCGATTAGTACATACACAAAGATTCAAGATAACATGCATATAAACTTATAGGACATGCTAAATCAAGATCTATAAACATCCATCAAAGGAAAGAGATAGTCAATAAAATTATTGAAAAGAATCATTCCTATCAAGATCATAATAAACTTATTATCAATCTTAAGAACGGATCTACAAGAAATTAGCAAAAAATGACAACAAATATAGGTTACCTCAGTAAAACAATGGAAATAATCATGCACACATGTAATGGAACCACACCATATTGAATCCGAATCTTTTCTTTATTTCAAATGAAGAATAACAACAGTACAATAGCAGCAGCACCACAATCCCAATTCTAACTAGCTTGGAAGAGGAGGTTGTGCCTAGATATATACAAGATACAGGACATCCATCCCAGGGGGGCGCAAATCCCAAGGAGATAGACCAAATATGCTGATGGAGAGTCCATCAATGCCTGATCTATGTCTAACTAATCCAGATATGAGTCTCACTGAGTGCGATTCCCAATTGCAAAGCTAATCTGACTGACACCTCAACCGGTTGACTGAATCATCCACCAAAACTCATCCAGATGAGCCAAAACGTGTTGAGGAGAGACAGAGGGAAAAATTCCCCATAAAGGATGCTAAAGATCAACTCTAGATTTGATTTGATCACCTCCTTCAGTCAAGGATTCGTCAAATCCAGTGAATCTAGTTTAGATCTGACTGATTTCAATCAAATCGGCTGGGAATCCATTGATTTATGATTTTGGATTTGCTCCATTATTCATCAATTTATTAATTAAAATAATCAATAATTGATTGTTGGGGCTTTCTGACTTGAGTGATGGGAAATCACTCAAAACTAGGAAACAGTGGGTCCATGGGTTTGCATGGTGCTCTTAGCTTGAAAATGAGCACCTACATGACTGAAACTGATTATTTGGCCCACCTTTAGTACAAAATCAATTTTTCCAATTAAACTATTAAGAAATATCCTAAGTTTTGGAAAAATTAAATTTTAATAAAAAAGAATGAAAAAACTGAAAAGTTGAAAAATTGAAAAACACCTAGGGGGACATAGACATGTTCATATGACTCGAAAATGATGCCTAGAATGCTTATACATTGACACATAGACTCTAATAGCCTCAATAGGCCTAAATGACAAGTCGACCACCCTAAATTTGGAGGTATGGAGTGAAAAAATCAGAAATTATCAGTCGTTTGATCAACAACCAATAATAACCAAGGGAAAAAAACACCTTGGGCTGATCAGATTGAGAAATAAAGTGTAAGCGACTGATTCTTTTACAGACACTATCATGCTAGAACATTTATTGCAATTCCCCCATGGGCTATGAGCATGTGATATGATACAACGAGCACTTCCCAGAAGTACTTCCAAAGGTCTTTTGAAGTTTGAGCAAGTTAACCATGTCCGGTTCACCAGGCTCACTTGATAAAAAACCACTAAGTACAACTTAGGTGGTCACAATCCCCACCTGTTCAAGTCCAACTCAAACCTACAGCTCATGAGGTAAGGTATCAAGATAAGCTGCATTATGCTTTCAAACTCGAGTCTGAAATTAAAAAATTTAAAATCCCTTTCATTTTGATTGAGTTGATGAAGAATCATGCATTTAAAACCTCCATTCTGAATTTCCTTCAACCCAAGGTGCACATTGACACTAACTTTGTAAATATGCAAGATGACAATTCTGTTTTAACCCTAGGCCCAAGGATCGAAGACCTAAAGGACTCTTTCCCACCATTCTATATCTCTCTAAACATCCATAATAAAATCCTCCATAATTGTCTGCTAGATTCAGGAGCCTCTCATAACCTAATGCCTAAGGATGTGATGGATGAAATCAGCCTCGGCATTACCAAGACCTACCATGATTTATTCTCTTTTGAATCCAAGAAGGTCAAATTCTTGGGTCTCGTCAAAGACATTGCTTTAAACCTAATGAAGCTACCTTCAAAAAGCCTAATGATGGACATCGTGGTGGCTGATATTCCTCCAAAATTCGGCCTCTTGCTATCTCGATCGTGGAGCAAAAGATTGGGTGGCACCCTTCAAATGGATCTCACGTATGCCACCATTCTGATGTTTGGAGGGGAAACTAAGTGGTTGTATAGAGAAAATCAGCTAGCATACATCAAAAGCAAAGACAGTCGCTCAGTAAATCACCTGATCTATGCCATGGACACTAATGTTCGATCTTGTATATTGCAAATATACGATAATCAATAGACATCAGTTCAGCTCATCAAGAGGACCTGTATGTAGCCTAAAGAAGTCACAACAATGATTTGGACCATGTATTTCGATGGGGAGAGTGCTCAGAACTCAGCAAGTGCAGGTAGAGTCTTAATCTCCCCATCTAACCAGAACATTCACTTATCTTATAAGCTTGATTTCAAGACCACCAACAACATAGCAGAGTACAAAGCCTTGTTGCTAGGAGTTAAAGCGGCCAAAGAGATAGGGATCATGTGCATGAAGATTTTTTGGGATGCAAACCTCATCATACACCAGGTAAACAACACTTTTTAGATGAAAAATATTAGATTGAAAGCCTACAGGGATGAGGTATGGAAACTTAGAGACTCGTTTATGTTTTTTAAAATCTCATATATTGCTTGGGATTTGAATCACCCGGCTGATTCCCTGGCTGTCTCTGCAATTCTTTTTGCTCCCCCTTTACCCCCTAGACTCAGCCATGATGTTCAAGTCAAATACAAACCCTCTGTGCTAGACAATGTAAACTTTTGGAGGGTGTTTGAAGATGATGGGGAGCTTAGTAAATTCCTTTAGTTAGTGGGTGAATTCTTTGACATACACATAGACCAGGAAAACCTTAACATGGAGAAATCCAAACAACTCAAGCTAAAAGATAAACTAATTGAGTAGAATATAGTCCAATTTCTTAGCAACTACATACCCCAAGTTCTAGTACCATTAGAAGAACTGTTTGACCACAATGACATCCCTTTCAAGACTTACAAAAGGAAGCTAGATCCTGTTGTCCAAGAGCTGAACATAGGTAGCCAAAGCCATCAAAAACTAATAAATCTATCCACCGGACTGATTGCTGAATAGAAGTCCAAATATTGCAGCTTGATAAAAGAGTTTCCTGATGTCTTTGCATGGGAGTATAGTGACCTAGAAACATATGACACCAACATCATCTAGCATAGGATTCCTTTGGAGAAGGACACCATTCCTTTCAAACAGAAGCTAAGATCCATCATCCCTCTTCTATTACCAGTGATGGAGAAAGAGATCCGCAAACTTCTCAAAGCCAAGATCATAATCTCCATCAGGTATTCCAAGTGGATTGCAAATCTAGTAGTGGTCAAAAAGAAGAATGGAGAAATCAAGTTGTGTGTTGATTTTAGAAACCTGAACAAGGGTTCCAAAAAAAAAACTATCCACTGCCCAAGATGGAACATCTACTGCAAAAATTCTTGGGGTTCAGGGTCATGTCCTTCCTTGATGGCTTCTGTGGATACAACCAAGTTGTTGTGCACCCAGATGACAAAGAAAAGACTGTATTTACCACTCCCTCAGGCACCTTCATGTATACTAAAATGCCATTTAGGCTAATGAATGTTGGGGCTAATTTTCAGCGATCTATGGACCTAGCTTTTATCGGGATAAAAGATAAATACATGTTGATATATTTATATGACTTAACAGTTTACTCTCACACCCATCATGACCACTTGTGTCATTTAAGGAAGGTATTTATGAAGTGCAGAAGGTATGGAATATCACTGAACCACAAGAAATCCCAGTTTGCACTCAATGAAGGAAAGCTCCTAGGCCACATAGTCTCAGTAGAAGGTGTAAAGATCGATCTTGTAAGAGTGGAAGCAATTCAATAGCTGTCAATACCATGGTCAAAAATAGATATTCAGTCCTTTTTAGGAAATATAAACTTTGTCAAAATATTTGTTCCAAATTTGTTCTAGCTGGTAAAGCACATAATAGTTGTTGCTTTCTTTCTCTTTTCTGGGTAGACCTAGGTTTACTGTATTGCACTAACAAAACCCCTAGCTCACTGGCCCTTTCAGAAACAGACCATAGAACGGTCTGAAGTCTCACTCAAAGTGATCCTAGATGGGGTGTTTGAAGAATCAGGTTTCCTCAACCAGGTTCTGTAGCATCCCCAGTCCTCCTGACTCTACTTAAACCGCTGAATCTATCAGCAAGGGAAGTTTCTCTCTTCCTAGATGACTCTACTATGGGATTGAATCTTATCGCATTGCACCTTCTAATCCAATGCACAACTTTCTCTTCTGCTCAACTCTTAACCTGCGATATCTCACACCACAGCTCCTCCGACAGTGTGATATCTCCTTTCTACGCTATGATATTTCCTACAGTGAGACTCAATATTCTCATCAACTCTCAAGGTCTAGATACTTCCACCCTAGGTATAATAGCTCAGTTAACCTTCATTAGGATGTTAACAACTTCAATTAAGCTTCTACAGTTTAACACGCTTAACATCAATTACGCTCAACTCGCTGAACTAAATATATAGAAGTCACTTAACACTGTAACGTTTAGCTATCGTGAATCAAGCACTGATAAACTCATATACATAATACTCGACACATTCAACTCGCATTTTAACATTCCATGTTAATGTAAACTGAAGGATAGCATACATACATTCATTAACTTATAAGCAAAGTTCATGTAACAGATAACATATAGCAAATAAGTTAGAGCACCATCACATGAAACAGTCGCACAACACATGGATTTTACGTGATTCACTTCTAGGGAAGGAATCTATGTCCATAGGAACTGTGTTTTATTATATCTTGAGAGAGTAAACACAGTTCCATTGCAACCTCTTATGCAGCTTGAGATCTTATATCTCTTCTCTTCCCATAATGCTTTCTTCTTACAATATATCCTTTCTCTCTCTCTCCCAATCCGTACACATTCTTACATTCCTACTCAAGGAGCCATCCACTGGTTATAGTAAGATAGTTATAGACTTAACAACAGAACCAGAGCTCGACTCTTTCTCAAGGTCTTACAATACCGACGACACTAGTAAAACCCAACCAGCGAGCTAAATAGCTAGCTAAATATTCATAATACAAAATACATGCTTAAATAGGTGGCCCAAAGGTCTCACCATGATACAACACTGTTGGCCTATCCCAACAGTAACCCAAAACCCTATCTATGACTGTCGACCTATATATACTTTGAACTACCACTTACTGGTCACCCACAGCTTCCTGCAGTCTTCCGTGATTTTCGGTGCTAATCGTCGGTATGGGAGACACTTCCTTGGTTACTCCCCTTCTATCCTTTATCTTTAATACCTCAGCTCGTTGCTCCTTTTCCATTTATGAGGGTAGCTAAGCCCTCCTATCATTGTCATTGCCTTAAATGCAGTGGTTGAGCTCTCTTGTCACCCACTTCAGGTACCATTTCCTGTAGCTACGTGGCCCAGCTCCAACAGTCCCCTAACACTTACTTGTGGCTCATCCCCAAGCCACTAATAGCTGGCTTCTCTTGCTATAGCTGCTCCTTGCCTTCTTGCAAAGTGCTTGTGAATCTCTCCCTAAGTCCTACGACATCTTTGTCCATAGCTTCGACACAGTATTATGCTGCTTTGAGCATAACTTGACTAATCAGGGGGTCTTCTGTGCTATCAATTTCACTCTTGCTTGTAGTGAACTCCTTGACCTTCTGCTCAACCGCATCGACCAACTCTGCGATTTGTTCCTGATATGGTTGAAGCATACTATTGAATTGTATTTCTTTTTCTCACAACCAATGCGCTTCCTGTTGCAAACGGTTCATCTCTATCATCTTCTTCATCTTTGCAAGATCTCATAAGCTCTTGACTTCTTCCTTTATTGCTGCTATTGCATTCTCTATGTTCTATATGCTCTACTACAAATCCAATCTATCTCGGAGCTCTTCTACCTCCGACCATGTCTTTGTTGCATTAGCTAGCAATGACTCTGCATCATCTATGTGACACTTCATCTGCGTTGAAGTGAGTCTAAATGCCTATGCCCTTGATTCCTTGTCTTCCTTAGGTGTTCCCGGTGCTCGAGCCTCCAGCTCAGCAATCTGTGCCTTGTGGTCTTCCTCCATCTTGGCCATTGTCTCTTCCAGAGCCTTTGCTCTATCTGCAATTCTTCTTACTTTCTGTGTTAGAGGCAAGGAAAACTCAATGTTAGACTGGGGTAACTCCAATGTGATGTTATGTAGGAACTGACTTAGATCCTATTCTCTTTATTCATATTGTCTTCACTCTTATGCCTTTGCTGAAAGCCTATGGTGAGCTCTGCATTCTGTTGTCTCAGCTGAGTGTTCTGTTTATAGATCGCAAGCTCTCTATCCCTGAGCTATGCGGCTATCTACTGCTGGATCACCTGTAGTTGATTAACAGAGAATTGTGGCAGATTAAGCTCGATAGGTTTTCTAACCTGTATCTGCACATCAATCATCAAAGCAAGGTAGCGGATGCTCCCTACCGGTATCAGCACTATATTTGTGCGATGCTTTGCAAAAACTTCCTCGTGGGAAATCAGTGGTTGTGAGATTTCTCCTATTGTCACCTTGACTGGATGAGTCTATATCATGGCAGTATTCTTAGTTAGTGCTTTCAACTCCAAAATATGTTTATCAATTGTTCCCTACAGCTTGTCCTGCGATGTCGACATTGCCTGAAATGAGTCCCACATCTCCTCCTTCAATCTCACTGTGAGGAGATCATATTCATCCTTTGTTAGTGCGGTCTCTGTAGTTGGATTTGAGGATTTGAATTTTTTTCCTTTTTTGTGATAATGGTGGTACTTCTACTGCATCTTTCCTCTTTTATGCTGCTGGTGGCACTTCTACTGTATCTTTCCTTTTCGAACCCACCTTATCCTTTCCTTTGTCTAATGGTTCTATCGGTGCGATATCTGTTGGTATAGTTCCTCTTGTGGCATCTTCTAATGCCTTCTTCCACTCTTCATCAAAGTCTTTGATGACATCTTCTACTTCCTGTGCTGCCATCCAGAATGAACCAATAGCCCAGTTATCCATTCTAAACCCTTTTGGCCTCAGATATATTGTATGCCTGTCTGCAATGAAATCAAGCCAATTGTGATACATGTCAACAACCTCTGTGTTGATCCGCGGTGTCTACAAGATGAATCCCTTCAACAGCTTATAGTATTCATATAATATTATCATATTGATCTTTCTCTTAGCTGGACTGTTGCTTTCCCATAAGTATGCATATCTTGCACCTCTACACTCTCTACCTCTATCTATAGAAACTAGATATGGGGCGGCTCTCTCCACTCGACAAATGCACATAGTATAAGCAGCCATGAGAAGTGGAAGGGATGGTTTGGCTCGTTCTGCACTGCCAAACAATATACAAGAAAAATATTTAATAAAAACAAACAACAATTAAATTGTTCACCTTCTGCAAGTTGCACGACAAGGTGAATTACTACACCTGTGACTTCTTTTGGGTGAACCTTCGTTAACAGTCTGCTTGCAAGCAAACTGGCTGTAAATCTGAGTGTATCATCTGTTAAGGCTATGAGGTCATAATCCTGACCTCCTCTCTGTAGCTTATACTTGTTAACTAGAAGCTTTGGTAGCTCAGTATCCTTGCTCTTCCCTGATATATGCGCCTAAGGGTCCTTATCGATCCTGGATAGCCCGATGATGAAGTGTATCAAATTGATGTTCAGATCAACCTTGTTACCCAGCCATAGGTAACCTCCATGTACACAGGAAAGTAGAAAACACACCACGGCATTAACCTCTACACCTCATCCAAAATGTGGTATTTTCAACAAATTGAGCAAGCATGACTACTCAAGAATCTGGACATGTTCCATAGGAACAAACTCTTCTGCATCGGTCCTTGGGTTCGTCTGAACCGTAAGATACTGATCCAGCCGAAATTGAGGATATGTCTTATTGTCTCCAAGGTTATAGTATGTAAATTTGAGAACATGGACATATCCTAATAGTTCTCCATCTTCCTTTACGTGAGGGTCAATCGGTGGTAGTTGAATAGGAAACTTAGCACTGTTGGGAATGGTTACCTATGGTGCATCTTTGAATCATGGCACAATGTATATTGTTTCCATATGAACTTCTTCTTCGTGCTCTAAGCTCGACTCTTCATCCTTGGCGTCTACCTGACCTGTGGTGCACCTAATTTCACAACCCTCGACGGCGTCGTCATAGCAAACTCAAGGCCACCACGCTGGAATTGTCGCATGACGTCTTCTAAAGGTTCCTTCTCAGACACAAACCACCTAGTGCAATACTCTGGACTGGTAATGGCTGCGAAAATGGAGAAACCAACACTCTGTAACTGGAGTATCTCTGCACAAGGAAAACTCTACAAATTGCTCTATAACTCTCAGAAATCGCAAAAGTAACCCTTCTGTTTGAATGATCTGTGTATTTGTAATGAAGGCGATAATCTCTAAAGCAATGGTCGCTTAGGATGGACTAGTTGGCAGCATTTATTACATGGACAAGACAACACCCGATGCCTCGATCCTCATTAATTGCTGAAAATCCAATCAAATTTCCCTCAAAAATTATGTGCAAGCACTGGTCTTGACCAAGATTTACCAAATATAGGACAATCATTGTACTGTTTCCAAATCTAGGGCAACGTATACCTGTCATATCTAGATTAATTGCTTGTCAGAAGGTGAAGTGACTGGCCCCCTTTCCCTTTCAAAATTTTCTTTAGAGCACGAGGAACATCGCCTCGCTGTGATGTCACACCGCATCGTCCTAGATCAAAAAGTTGGCATGAAACTCTGCAATGTTCAAAAACTCCACAATCATCCTATGACTTGCGCAAAATAAACTTTCCTACTGTGATTCCTCCTACTTAGAACTTTTTCACCTAGTGTACACTAGTTATGGGTACGATGCCTCCTTTCAACTACACTAGACATTTGCACCACTTAGTTCTCTAGTTTAGGGCTTGGAGGTGGAGTGGCTATCACTATAAAGCTTAAGCCTACTACCATTAATCAAAGTAGGAACAAGTTCCCTGTTTAGTTTACTGAGCTGAACGACACCTCCTTCTGTAACTTGCTGAATTTGATATGGCCCCAAACAATGTGTCTTGAACTTCCCTGAAAACTTAACAAACATGCTGTCATAAAGGAGCACTAGGTCTCTTGTCTAAAAAATCTTGCTCTTGATGTGCATATCGTGCCAAGCTTTTTCTCGTGCCTTCTGCACTTTTTGATGAAATCCTGCGATGAATCTTTCTTCTTGTAAGGCAAGCAGCTGCGCTATTCTTTCATTCATCGTATCGGTATCAACCATCTTGGTAATTTTAGCAATTCTTAAAATGGGAATAATATATTCCATAGGAATAATAGCCTCTTGTCCATACACCAAGCTGAAAGGTGTGTGTCCTATAAGTTTCTTGTATGTAGTCCTATAAGCCCATAACATATCATTAACCTTGAGGTCCCCATATTCTCTTTGGTTGTTACAGATCTTAGTAAGAGAATTTTCTAGAATCTTGTTAAAATCCTCTACCGTACCATTAGCTTGCCGGTGGTAGGGAGTGCTCTTATGGTGTTGTATCTGAAATTTCTCCGTCAAAGCCTCAATAGTGCGATTCAAAAAATGTGTGCCCTGATCACTCATAGAAATTGTTGGACATCCAAATCTACTTATGATGTTTTCAAAAATGAACGGTGCTGCTGTAGAAGCATCACAATTCCTTACTGCTTTGGCATCTCCCTATATGGTGAGGTATTTTGTTCTTTTGATGATGTATCTCGAACCAGTTCATTTCCGTGATGGGTTGATAGGACCCACAAAATATATAGCCCACTTGTCAAATGCCCGCAATGTAATTTGTTGTCGCAGTAGCATTTCATCTCTCCTCGAAGGTTTTCCTACCCTCTGGTAGATATTGCAACATCTACAAAACTCCTTAGTGTCTTTATGCAATGTAGGCCATCATAATCCTGCAGCTAGAATTTTCTGAGCAGTCGGCTTTCCTGCAAAATGACCTCCTATGGTACCTGAATGTGCTTCTCTGATAATGGCCTCTTTTTCTTGTGGCATAATGCATCTACGCAGGACTTCATCTGGACCTAACTTGTATAAATGTCCTGCGATCAAAGTGAAATCTGCTGCTTTAACAACTAACTATTTCTTTTGCTTCTTCGTAAACTCAATTGATGCCCACCATGTAGTGAGAAAGTGAATAATATCTACGTAAAAATCATCTGCAATCTGAATATAAAACAATTGCGCATCTCGCAAATTATCCTCTAAGTTACATGGTTATTCTCCTGAGTCTATTCGCGACAGATGATCAGGTCCGACATTTAATCTCCCTGGTTTTACAATAATTTCAAAATCATACTCCTAAAATAGGAGTAACCATCTACATATCCTCCCCCATAACACTGGCTTATTGACCAAATACTTTAAATCGGAATGGTCAGTAAACATCTTGAATGGGGCACCCAACAGGTAGTGCCTCAACTTCTGTAGAGCATATACCATAGCTAATCCTTCTCTTTTTGTAGTGGTGTAGTTCTTTTCTATTGTAGATAACTTCCTTCTTGAGTACGCGATAGGGTGATCGATACCCCCTTCTCCTGGCGATGTTAAGACAATCCCCAGTGCAATGCCAGATGCATCCACATGCACATGAAATGGTTTGTTCCAATTTGGAAATACTAAGATGGTGTTGTGACCATCTTCTCTTTAAGAGTGTCTAAAATTTGTTGGCATTCCTCATTCCATAGGAATTTCACTTCTTTCTTTAATAGATTTTCCATAGGTGCTGTGATCTTTGCATAACCCTTGATGAATTTTCTATAATACCCTGTATGATCAAGCACTGTCCTCAATTGCTTGACTGAGTTGGGTGCTGGAATATTTACAATGATGGAAATCTTTGTAGGATCTACCATCAAGCCTTGTCTATAAACAATATGACCAAACAAAATACGAAATGGTGCATAGAATATACATTTCTTCAAGTTAAGAGAAATATGATGTTTCCTACATTTCTCTAACATGAGCCTTCAATCTCCTATATGCTTTTTGATTAATCCAAATATAGTCCAATCATCAAAATAGAATTCTAATAATTTATGGATGTATTCCTTAAAGATAGCAACTACTACTCTAGAAAAAATAGCTGGCACATTTTTAAGACCAAAGGGCATTACTGTATACTAGAATAAGCCCCATTCTGTCATAAAGGTGGTCTTATGTCAATCCTCTGGATGGATTCTTATCTGGTGATAGCCTGAAAAGCCATCAGTGAATGAGTAGATCTCCTGTCCTCCCACATTGTCTAAAACTTCATCAATAAAAGGTGTCGGAAATGGGTCATGAAGTGATGCGTCATTGAGTTTATACAAATTGACACAAATCCTGATTTCTCCTTTAGTTTTGTTTTCCTGCACAACCATGGGACTAACCCATTCGCTCTATTCTACTGGCTCAATGATTCCTGCTGCTAGCATCTTATCAATCTCATCCTTAAATTTTTCTTTATAATGAGGATTTAATCTATATGGACGCTGCTTAACTGGCCTAGCATCATGTTTCAAAGGTATCCTCATGACTCCCAAATCTCCTACTATTCCCTTCATCTCTATAAACTTAGTTCGAAATAAGTACTGATAGTCATGTAACAAATCTGCGATGTGTCCTACCATTTCATCATCCCAATAGTCTCCAATAGAGGCAAACTTTTGTTCTGTTTCTGTGCCAATATTGATCTTTTTAATCCTAATAGGCTCTGTAACAGCTGGAATCTCTAGCTTTGGTCCATCAACTTTGCGAGTCTCTTCTGACTCTGGAATGTTGATACTGCGAGGATTCTCATCCTCATCACCTAGATCTTCTATGAAGTTCTAACACTCTAGCACATGTTCTAACTGGATGGCCCAATCAAGATGAGCATACACTGGATGGGTACAGTCATCAAATATCTTAGTCTTTATAATCTCTAGAGTGTGATCAATGCTTGGATACTTAGATTCAAAAGTGAAAGTGAGTACAAAGTTTTCTATCATAACTGGATATGTAATCGTTCCACTGCGCAACTTTGTCTCAGTCTACCAATTCCTTGGGACTGTGTCTGGAGTGTGAATGAATAGGTGAACCCATTCATCCTATGGAATTTCAGACCAATTCTGTTCACAAATCTTAATATGTGACCTGGGGTCACTTTCTCCTATATATTTTTGTTGTAACCACTCCTTGTCATTAGCAAATCTGATCACCATCAATCTCTTAAAATCATCCCATGATGTAATATTTTCTTGATGTGCATGCCACCATCTTGCAGGTGTGGCTCTTACTACGAGGTCAATAGCTTCCATCCTCTGCTCATGAGGAATTTCCTACTCAAACTACTGTAAAAATTCATTGACATCTGCTAAGCCATCAAATGACAAAATATACTTAACCTCTGTTCCAATCCATCGCAGTGACTTAGTCATAAATGCACATCTGTGAGCTGAAACTTCATAAAGTCTATTCTACCAATTTTCTAAACCAACACTGAATCTGATGCACATGAGCTATCGCATCGCCAACTAATATTTTCTTCTGTGTAGGGATTGATATAATCACTCTGGTTAGTAGTCATCTGATAGAGGCTCTCCATATTACACACCTCTTTCTCTGCTCTGATAGGTTCAATGTATCGAGGACCCTGAAAATATTCCAATGGTGCAATGACTCGAATCTGTTTATCCTCAAAGGCCATTTGTCTTTTATTCAAATTAATAACAACCATGTTATCAATTTCCCAATCAATACCTAATAAATCTGGATACGGTCTGCTATCGCCAATAATTTTTATGACTTTAAAATATGCAAAGCTATGAACTCCATCAATATCAACCAGTACTTGCGATAATTGACCTAGTGGCGATACCCTCTGCTGATTGGCTAATCAGAGATGGATAGGTGATCTAGATAACTTAGGGCTACCCATCTATTCCAATTTTTCCTTAGTAAGAACATTTACCTCTAATCCTAAATCTAGGATTACCTCATCCATTTCAAACTCTCCAATTTGTGGTGTGAGTCTCATTTCTCTTCCTGTTCTTGTATGGCCCATAATATTATGAAGAACACACTGCGTACTAATCACGGAAGAATACTGCTGATACTAATCTATGATGCGTTAAAGCTCTCCTATGCCTTTCTCATTTCTTATGAGTTTCAAGCAGCTCTGCAGGAAGTATTGTACACTTCCTATCAACTCATCGTCTTTGCACCTTCCAGATGTGGTAGCCTGTGATATCTCCATAGGACTAATGCCACAAGGTCTTTGCTGTGGTACACCCCTACAAGGCAATATATGTGATCCTGATGGTGTAGGGTTGGTAAAGAAATTTTTAGCTTGCTCAAATGTTTCTTTATTCTTCTATAGTTCAAGTGGTGTATATTTATCACTAGCTTTACGCACCCAATTCGAACCTGTATTATTTTCAACATCATGCGATGTCCTACCAGTAGAAGCACCACTGCAAGTCACAACATTGACTCTTGGTTCTGGTTCTTTCTGCTCAGCAGCAATAAGCTGAATATTCTGGTTTACTACAAGCTTAGGATCCTTAATCTTGGCTATCAAGATAGGACATTTTTCTATAGTATTATCATAGGACTTGCAATACTTACATGTTGTAGTAGGGTTTTGAAAATCCCTATCATAATGTCCTACAGCTCCACAATTGTAACAAACAATCGGTCCATGGACATAATGAGCCGTTTCATGCTGTGGACCTGCTGCTGGTCCTGATGTATCTGACTGGACTTTGTAGAAGTCATGTTTTCTCTCTATCATGAGATCATAATCTCTGCAATTATTTTCATCATGTCCTACTGACTTACAAAAGTTACATTATAAATTTCTAGAAGTTTGTACATACTTCTGAAGTAAAGGGAATTCTTGTGGTCTATGTCCTCTTGTTCTACAGATTTCACACCATGGCCCTTGATTATGTACTAAGGGGTTAGGAACCCCACTTGCTATATACTCAACAAATACTAGACAATTATCTTTGGTATGGCCATGTCCTTTACACTTTGTACACCATAATTATTGTTCAACCTCTTTTCCTTTCTTAATCTCATGTAGTTGTAAAGTGAGATTGGCTAACTGATTCTGTAAGTTTGTCATACCTGCACTAGTCTCAGCTAAAGGTGAAGTCTCTAGTTTCATTGCCATCTCCAATTTGTCGTCCTGTGTATGGATTTTCTGTTGCATTAGTGGAAGTTTGATACGAGGGAGCAGTGTTGCAATGAACCATTCCTTATGCTGCTCCGACGCAAAATACAAACTAACTTGGTCTATAAGAGCTTTAAATTTCTGATCAAAATTGCATACTGACTCTATGGGTAACTGTTTAATGTCTTTGAGTTCTGTGATACATTGTGACTCAGACTTGTGTTTATTAAATTCCTTAATCATTGCGGTCTTGTCCTCTACGAGTGTTCTATTCTGCGCTGATGTATACTTCATATACCATGTTAAATATTTGTCTCTAAGTGTAGTGGCCAACTGGACAAGCTTATTATTGTCATCCTGGATCTGTTTAATGGTCCATACAGCTTCACATAGGAACCAATGTTGTTCTTGGTCTTCTACCCCTATACCCCTAAAGGTAGGTAATTTCATGTCATCCCCCATTCTGTTTCTACGAGGTGGATTCTAATTTGCTGTATTACTACCACTTGGCGGTGTAAATGTAGGTGGTGTAGAGGTAGTATGTACTATGTGTGAACTACTAGATGGAGTTCCTACGGGATTATTCTGAGTCCTGGTTGGTTTTTGTGGGGTATAAGGGAGATAAGGGATACCTCCTGCTGTTCTTTCTCTATTACTTTGACTCTGTTCTCTAGTACTATCTGAACTGTCTTCAAATAAAGAAGATCTGAAATCTACTTTATATTTCTTACCGCTAGGTGTACATCCAATTTCTTCAAAATCACTCTCAAACTCTTGTGACATTACACTTACTTAACTTATTCATTTGAGAATATATCCAATACTCCTTTTTCATCTAATAACATCTTAAGGGACAAATTTAAAGATTTTAGGTACTGACCACGATATCCCATGAAGAAGTACCTTTCTGCTTCGCTGAAACTCTTTCTTTGATCAACTGCAAACTCTGTAATGAAACCTTCCAGCAAACTCGCAAGCTAGAAGTCTACTGCCTATGAAATGGGATTATCTACATTCTTCAGGGTGTGAATACGCTCTGGTGTCCATACAATGTTCCTTTTCTTCTTGAATATGTGCTTATCATTCAACTTTGACAACCAGTCGTACAACTCATTTGCATAGGTCACAAAAATATTGCATGCAGGTCTGTGAAGATATGTTTCTCTAACCAGTCCTTTGTACTCAGCCTAGGACTCTTGTTTTCCTTCTCAGCAAATTCTCTTTCCTTAGACTCAACCCACTGGTTAAGTTCTTTTTTAGTAGGATGCCAACAGAACATCAGCTCTTCAATTTGTTCAAAACCAGTGAGGGAACCATTTGTTGGTTTCTTTCTCCTTTCATGGAAGAACCGGGTTTACTTTATTGCACCAACAAAACCCCAATCTCATTGGCCCTTTCAGTGATAGACTGTAGAACGGCCTGAAGTCTCACCCAAAGTGATCCTAGATGGGGTGGTTGAAGAATCAGGTTTCCTCAACTAGGTTCTGTAGCATCCTAGGTCCTCTTGACTCTACTTAACCAACTAAATCTATCAGCAAGGGCAGTTTCTCTCTTCCTAGTTGACTCTGCTATGGGATTGACTCTTATCGCATCGCAGCTTCTAGGCCAATGCACAACTTTCTCTTCTACTCAACTCTTAACCTGCAATATCTCACACCGTAGCTCCTCCGACAGTGTGATATCACCTTTCTACGGTGTGATATTTCCTACAGTAAGACTTAATATACTCATCAACTCTCAAGGTCCAGAGACTTCCTCCTTGGGTATAATAGCTCAGTTAACCTTCATTAGGATGTTAACAACTTCACTTAAGCTTCTACAGTTTAACACACTTAACATCAATTACGCTCAACTTGCTAAACTAAATATACAGAAGTCACTTAACACTGTAATTGTTAGCTATCATGAATCAAGCACTGATAAACTCATATACAGAATACTCAACACAATCATCCCATATTTTAACCTTCTAAGTTACTGTAAACTGAAGGATAACATACATACATACATTAACTAATAAGTAAAGTTCATGTAACAGATAACAGATAGCAAATAAGTTAGAGCGCCATCACATGAAATAGTTGAACAACACACAGATTTTATGTGGTTCACTTCTAGAGGAGGAAGCTACGCCCACAGGAACTGTGTTTTATTATATCTTGATAGAGTAAACACAGTTCCACTGCAACCTCTTATGCATCTTGAGATATTTTGGGAAACTCCACGGACACAGTTGGGAGCCCTTCTCTCTTAGATCTCTTCTCTTCCTATAATGATTTCTTCTTACAATATATCCTTTCTCTCTCTCTCTCAATCCCTACGGATTGTTACATTCCTGCTCAAAGAGCCGGCCACTAGTTACAGTAAGATAGCTATAGACTTAACAACAGAACCAGAGCTCAACTCTTCCTCAAGGTCTTACAATACTGACGACACTAGTAAAACCCAACCAACTAACTAACTAGCTAACTAACTCTTCATAATACAAAATACATGCTTAAATAGGTGGCCCGAAGGTCTGACCGTGATACAACACTATGGGCTTATCCCAATAGTAACCCAAAACCCTAACTGTGACAATTGTCCTATCTGTACTTTGAATTGTCGCTTACTCGTCACACCACAACTTTCTCCAGTCTTCCATGATTTCCAGCGCTGATCATTGGTATGGGCGCCGCTTCCTCATTTGCTACCCTTCTGTCCTTTGTCTTTAATACCTCGACCCATTGCTCCTTTTTCATTTATGAGGGTAGTTGAGCCCTCCTATCGTCGCGGCTTCCTTAAATGCAGTGGTTGACCTCTCTTCTCAGCTGCATTAGGTACTATTTCCTTTGAATTTCTTGTTGCAATATGGCAGCTTTTCCTGTAGCTACGGGGCTCGGCTCCAACAACAACCATGCTAAAAAAGGATGCAGAAATAAAGTGGCCTGACCAGGAAAGAAATTCTTTTGAAGACATTAAGAAATCCATCATGGAGTACCCAACCTTGATTAGTCCCCACTACACCAAGGGTTTTTACATTTTGTCTTTTGCATCGTATGACAGAGTGGCAGTTGTACTATTACAAAAGAATGATGAAGGTCTTGATCATCAAATTGATTTCTTCAACATAAAGCTGAGAGATGCTGAGTTGAAGTATGACCCAATTGAGAAGTAGGCTTATGCTCCCTAAAAATCTTTGAATAACTTTAGAATGTACATTCTCCATGCAAATTTCATTGCATCTCTCCCTTCAGCTACAGTGCAGGATGTTTTGACTCAACCTAAGATTGATGGGAAGAGAGGTAAGTGGATTTCCAAACTCATTTAGTTTTATGTAGAGGTGAAACCCACCAAGTTGGTAAAAGGATTAGGTCTAGCCAAACACATGGCCAAATAAAACTGTGAACTGCTAGGAATGAATTTCACATATGTCAGATCAACAAAGGTGCAAACTATGGTAGCAACTGAAATAGAAGTAAATAAAGATCATAATAATAGTCTAGTAGTAGCTGAGAACATATATTCATGTGAGTGGTACTCAGGTATCATTCAATTTTTTCTAAAATTAGAAGTTTTTCCTGATCTTACTCCTAACGAAGCACGAGCTCTTATATTGAAATCTGTTAAGTTTTGCATAATTGACAATTTGTTGTATTGGAAGGATCAGTATGGAGTTTTGTTAAGATGTCTAGATAAAGAGGAAGCATAGTAGGTCATGCATCACTTTCATTCCAGTACACGTGGAGGTCACCACTACTAGAAAACCACAACCCATAAGATATTAAAAGCAGGGTACTATTGGTTAGTCCTTTTTGCTGAAGTATGCACTTTTGTAAGAGCCTATGACCAATCTCAAAGATTTGTAGGGAAGAAGTAGCTCAAATCCTTGCCCCTCAATCCTGTTACAGTGAATGGGCCTTTCTAGCAATGGGGTCTTGATTTCATAGGTGAAATAAATCCATCTTCCAGTGTAGAGCATAAATGGATCTTAGTAGCCACTGACTACTTTACCAAATGGGTAGAAGCAACACCTACCAGAAATGCCACTCATCAAGTCATCATGAGATTTTTATATGAGAACATCTTCAGCAGGTTTGGTTACCAAGTAAGGTTAGTGACTGATAATGCACAATCTTTTAAGGATAGGGAATTAGTTAAATTGTGTGAATCAATGGGTATTCAACTAGTGCACTCCACATCGTATTACCCCCAAGGAAATGGCTTGGATGAGTCAACCAACAAAATATTAGTCAGAATCATCAAGAAAATGCTAGAGACAAATCAGAAAAGATGGGATTGCAAACTTAAGTTTTCTTTATGGGATGATAGGGTAACAGACAAAATCTCCATAGGTACCTCTCCATTCAAGTTAGTTTATGGCACTAAGGCCATCTTTCCTATCTAGCTCACCCTTCCAGTGGCAAAGCTCTTTTAGGAAGAGGAAGATGAACCAAATGAGATGATGAGAGGGATGATGGATTTGGTGTAGTTACAGTAGATTAGGGAGCAAGTTGCAAGAAAACTAGAAGCTCATCAAGAGAGGATAAAGGGCATGTTTGACAAAAGAGCAAAGGCACACAAATTCCAGGTTAGAGATTGGGTCCTCAAGTGGGATGCTGTCAGATATGACAAGGGGAAACATGGAAAATTTGAATCTTTATGGATTGGCCCTCTTTTTATAGACAAGGTATATGAAAATAACACCTTCAAATTGCAGAATCTAGAAGGTGAAAAGGTATTCAATGGCCCAGTAAATGGGCAGTTCCTAAAACTCCATTTTATTTGAGGCTCTGAGGCATTATGATTGTAAATTAGTAGATAGTAGGTTGTTTTTCTTTTAGAATAAAAATCCATGCCTAATGGAACAATAAAGAATAGTGCTAAGTTACTTAGTTTCTTTTAGGGAAAGGAGTTTTGGTCTAGGGTTCTTGGGAGATCACAGGGAGGTTCCCATCATCAAGTAGGAGCCAGATGTTATATCCTAAGATAAAATAAATTTATTTTTGACAATATGAACAATTTAATGCTGCAATGAAGGATATGAATATCACTAACAGTTTTGAAGACCTCTATTTCTTATGCAAATTTCACAAAGTTGTGGCTTTGGTGGCTTGGGTGAGGATCAAAATATCCCATTAGCCATTGAAAGATGGAAGATAAATAATAGGTAAAAGACCCCTTTGGTAGTTAGATGGATTTTTGTAACTTTTTTACACCAACGGAGCATTTTCAAACAGCAATAGGAGGGTCTAAAGACTAACCATCGGTAGATTAATCCTCTCAGAAGTTGCAACGACAGAAGAAAGACTTACTATGTAACATGCCCTAATTTTGCAAAAACAATATTATATTATTTTATTTTATTTAAAGACAATATGTTAAATTTTATGCTAAGTTGTAATTGCTGACTCAACAGAGTCAAGGATATTTAATGTAATTCTGAATATTTTAGTTATAAATAAATAAAGGTGGAGACAATAGCTTAGGAGAGATGTTAAAAGAGTGTTTACTAGTCGAATTGGTCAAGGAGACTGGGTGGAGAGAAAAAGGACATGTGGTAGCATGCTCAAACCACTTCCAATTGTTTCAGGTGGAAACCTCCCGACATTTGGGGTCATGATCCCCCAAGAAAGTTGGATCAGAGTAGGTGGCACAATTAATGACAACTAACCCAAAAGACCTAGGAAATATTTATAAAAATTCCCATTGAAGAGAGATGAGGCTGCTCATTCTAGAGAAGTGATCATTGAGGTGAATGTACTTCAGAGAAATTCAATGGAAAGGGAATTTGTGGGAAGAGTTTGAGGAGTTAACTGCTAAGTGATCTGGTGCAGCTTTTCAACTGAAGGATCTTACTGTTGAGTGCAGAGTAATTATTGAGTCATTGGACTAATCTATTGTTTGCTTGCTCCACTAGTTCTTAGCCAAGAAGATGAGGAATAGGCTCGGGGGTACTGAGGAAGCATTGTTTGAGCACTCTCCAGAAGTTGGTAGTGAGGGATGGACTCCTAACGTTGTTGTTGTACATCCTAATCAGGTTCAACAATATTTTGTTTTACTGTGTTAGATGGTTAAATGTGAATCTCACTGCTAAATGAATGTTAAATATTTAGTTCAAAAAATGATAGAGTTAGCAATCCTTTTTATTAGTGAAGGAATGAACTTGAATAGTTGAAAATAATTTTAGTCTATGTTTTTCCACGTCTAGAATAACTAGACCGTACTCCAGCACATACATAGTATTTAAGTAGATGAAGAAAATGATAAGAGACTAAACTGAATAGATGTAGTTCTACATATATAATAGCAAAGTAGTTTATTTCAGAATGTAGATTCTTATCAAGAAAGAACAATAATCTAGTTATTTATGTTATTGTTTTACAAGTTTATTTATGTAAATGCACTAGAAGAGAAATAGAAATAAAACTAGTACAAATAAAATAATTATTATGATAAGAAAATATAGAAGTGGTTAAGATATTGTGGTTACATACATTAGCTTATTCTTCTTTATATTTTAAGTTAAAATATGCTGGAGGTGAAAGTGTGTCATGATATATATATATATATATATATATATATATATATATTTCCTTTTGTTGATTTAATAATTTTTTGCAAATGCAGTAGAAATAACCCAGTCAAACCACTTTATTATATTCTGCTAAGTAAAGAATTAAACTATAAATACTTAGTTTATGTACATCTTATCAAAGAAATCTAATAAACCCTATCTGTAATTTATTACATAAAACAAATAGAATATGATAATAATCTAACATATAAATAAATAATTATTTATGAAAATAACTGCATTAAAAATTACAAACATGATATACATGTAAAAGAAAACTACACGGTCAAAACCCTAAACAAATATTACATTTACAAATGACAAACATTTAAGCTCTAATCCGATTATTCGGATTATTTAATGATAAACAACAAAACTATTATAAATTGTTTACAAGCCCTTAAGGACAAGAAAAAATACAATGGTAATTTTATAACTGGAAATTTCCACCACACACTTGTAACAACAGTTAAAACAAATTTAATAAAGTAACAAAACCTATAAAATAATAAACTCAAAGATTTATTTTAACAAGGGTTTCTTACAAGAAAACCCTAGCTAGTATTCTCAGCAAATGAGTAAAATTTATAAACTATCCATGACTGAGTGACAGTCTTAATACATTAACAAAAATATTTTATGAAATACATTAAATAGTAATAATATTCATTTAGAGTCAAATATGTTAAAAACCCTGAGTACACGGAGTATCGAATATTAGTACTGTACACTGAGTCCAAGCTCGAAGAAAGAACTTTCTTAACAAAATTACTGTTTACATTAACAAGCCATAAGGCTGAGAATTTAAACCAGATACAATACCTAGCTCATGGTCAGGCTTACCCATTGACTATCAAGGGTTTAAATACTTGTTAAAAGCAATAACAACCTTTAAAAATAAATTGCACAACAAATGACGAAACTAGAATAGCTTGCAAGCTCAGGTTTTCTCCAATTAAAAACCATGATACAAGTAGGGAAAAAACCCAACATTTGACCATAGGGCTTACCCGTTTGAAGCCTCAACCTTCAAAGACAACCAATATACTCTTCTTCACAGATGATGAATGTAGTCTCAATCCCTGCAAGGAGATTTCATCGCAAGGTGTCAATACTCGAAGCTCTTGAAATATTGTGTACATATTTGTAAAAAAACCACAGAATGTATAATAAAAACAACACTTAATAATTTACCTCATAAAGAATGATGAGCAGTCTTATGGAAATACTGTCACCAACAGCGACACGTGCTTATAGTTTTTCACACCTTACAACGAGGACAAAGCACTTTCAAACAACAAGTAAACTCTTAGCTTCGCACAGTAGTGATAGATTGAGGAAGGAGCAAAATGGAGTATAGACAAGCCGCAAGCCAAGTGCAATGAAACCAAGCAACTCTTGCAGGATAAAACCCATGATTACAAAGAAATGAAATTGAGACTAAGAAATGAAAACTACAACAACATCCACTAAAGGCTTAGAGCAAATTGGAACAAGAAAGAACCCACAGCCACCATTAAAAGCTTGTAGAGCAGCCGAAAGCCAGCTTAAACTGTGGAGGAAGAATCACAAGGTGTTAGGGTTGTAAGAGTTTTATATTCTCCATTATATAGCTAGGAGATGACCATGTGTCTAAGGAAAAATCAAACAATGCGTGGGTTGAGTTCCATTTTCCAATCATTTAAACAATGATTTTAATGATACGATGCATAAAACTATAATATATGTCGTATATATTGTTTATCCTATGGGTTGATAGTTCATCATTGGCTTTGGGATAACAATGACAATATTAACATTGACCTAGCAAAAAAGGTGTCACCACTTAAAATTTGGATTATCCTGACAATAATCACGTATAGAATCTTTAAACTATAGTAAGCGTGTATGCTAGTATTTCAATAAGTATGCACATTTATAATCTTTATAAAAACCAACAACTTGAGCGATGACAATTTATAAAATTGGATAGCATAATGATTAATGGAATCATGGATTCTTTACAAGTTCAATTTTGTTTTAGACCTGTTCAGAACCTTCAAACTAACTATAGACTTGTATGTATATAAACATAGTAGTTTATGCATGTTTATAAATCTATTAAAACCAATGAATCAAATGGTAATAAACTATAAAGTTGGCTAGTATAATAAAACAACACATTTATGAATTCTTTTACATAGCTCAATTTGGTTTAAACTTTAAGGGACAATATATGTTTCCCAACTTGGGAGTTGCTGGTAATTTACCATGTCTATTTATTTGGTAGGATGATTTTATGTTTATACAAGATAACTGGTGCTTAGCATATGATAGAAGGTTGATAATTATAGAAACATCTACCTTTGAAGTTGTTATAGACAGTAACTTAATACTAGAAAAGCATTATAGTAGTAATGGAAATTATATGGAATAATCTTACTCAAGTCCATAATCAATTGGATTAACATGGATTGACTTAGGTTTAAGAAGTAAAAGATAAACAATTGTCCAAGTGAAACCACGTAGTTTTTTTGAACCTAATTACACTTATAATAACAAGAAGTTTTACAGGCTGGAAAATTCCCTACAAATTGAAAGTATCGAACAGCTGGATATTCAAGTAAATATTGTGATAATGTATACAATAAAATAGTACAAGAAGTATAACATTGCAGAATATGTGTATCAGAGTAGAAGTTACTATGTAACAAAGATTACAAGTTCAAGTCACAGTAAATATCTTTACTATCACTAGGTTCGATAAAGATAGGAACTCTTTTATTTGAACCTTTCTTATAAAGAATAACTGAAGAAAACAAACTACTTTACCTCATTGAGTTGCTTGGAATTTATCATCTTATTTACTAAGCATTTTTAATTGCAAATAGAAACACTTCTGGATACTTTATGAATTTAAAATGTTTACTTGTTCGATCATACCTGTAAACCTGTAAAAACCAGTAATCTTTCTGCATTAGCATAATTGCTAAGTAAGCCCAAGATTCAAAGTTAGATTCCACCTACTTTCCATAAAGAAGACTCGTCAGTAAAGTGAAATAAAACAATATACAAGTAAACCTTATTCTTGTTACAAAAAGGAAACTGTTTAGTTAACGTAATTGAGATTATGTAATACTAATCAATTGACTGTTTCTTTTTCTGCTAACTTTTAGCTGTTAGTAAACCGCAGATTCAGCATTTTTTGTTATCTCAAAATTTTATTTTTTTGTGAAAAATTGGGTTTTTGATATACTGCGAGTTCTGAAACAATACTAACTCATCAGCGTCGAAAATTGAAAGGATTAAATATCGACGATCTAGTCCCAAAGGCGCTGCAACAATGGAGCATACATTACCTAAAATTTCTGCCACTGCAGAGAATATAGTGACCAAGAGTTCCGATTCAAACCTCTAATGACCTCCGACAGTGATGAAATCAGATTGGAAGAACTAAGGATTAAGCAGCAGTGAGGTAAAGCTGAAAGGTGCCAAAATGTCAGTGATATAAAAAACTAAATTCCACCGAAGTCAAGTAGCAGAAGTCAAAAATTGAAAAGTCTAAAGTGTCGATGAATTAGTCCTCTGAGGAGCCGCAACTACAGATAAAATAACGATTACAAGTTCCGATGGTGAGATGTTTTGACTTCTGATTGCTGACGAAATCAGTTCGGGACTTGAAAAATTTAAAACATCGGCAAGATAGTCCACTAAGGATCTGCAACAGAGAAAGATATATAGACTGTGAGTTCCATGAGAATATGGAAACTAACTGGCATTGGAGATGCTAAAGACTAATTGGTGGAAAAATAGTTCACTGCGGAGCCATAGCTACGGAGAATATAGAGATAAAAAGCTCCAATAGAGGACAAGAATCATTCTGATAGCACAACAATAGAAATTTGTCATTGGTGGGAAGAACTAAGAACAATTGAGCGGCAAGCTAGTTCACTAAGGAGCTGCAACGATGGAAGAAAAACAAACTACGGCTTCCATGACAAGATGAGAACTTCGACGATTGGAGGTTCTAAGGACAAATGATCGGCAAAATAGTCCATTATGGAGATGCAACTATGAAAGAAAGATAGACTGAGGCTTCTGCGAGTAGATTAGAACTTTGGTGTAAAAAAGGATAAAGACTAATTGATGGTAAGATAGTTAAATAAAGAGCCACAACAGCATGAAACAAAAGGAATATGGATTGGCGAAGTTCACAAAGTGTGACAATAAAAGATCATCGGTGATCATAAAGACTAACCATCGATGAGTTAGTCCACTAAGGAGCCAATACTGCAACAAGGATGAGACTTGAGGCCCCAATGGAACAGAGGAAAAAGCCTCCGATCGATGACGGTAGTGGGAAACTGTGAAAACATTAGGACTTGGAGCACCAAAACTATAGAAGCAGTGAGGCTTGGAGCTCCAATGCAATAGAGGAAACAACATCTGATCGGTGATTGCAGCAACAAAGAAAAGGTTTCCGATGGATTGAATAGGACTGTGCACGTTATATAAACGCTGATATAGTGGTGGTTATCAGCTATTACTTCAGTCATTAAATTTTCTCAGTGAACTATATCTTCATAGTAGTTAAACAAACAATTAGCAATCATTTTAATCCCTAATAAGAAAAAACTATCACTTTCAATTATTTTTTATCTAAGCAGATTGGATTTTCAGGATCCGTAAAATTTGTAAAAGGCTATAAAGACCATGATTATTTGATTAATAAAGGTTCGATTCAAGGGATTTGTAATCCCATCCTATTAGCAAGCATCTCATCTGGTTTAGTCATAATACGACCTCTTTTGTTGTGATTTTATCAGCCATCTTCTAACATCCCTCTCGGATACCCTACATAATTTGTAAATTCCCTCTTGTATGCCAGAAAATATTTTGTATTTTTGTATGGGTTCTCTGTTGAGGAGCTCAAGTCCAAGGCGCCACCAGTAAAACCTAGAAAGATAGGTGATTATTTCCCCAAAAAAGAGTAGACGTGGAAGACGAAAGTTATTGACATAAGTTAGCGACGGGAAGGTAGATCCCTTGTGTAAAGAGGCCTACAGAAGTCCTTTAGGAACTACAACTTTCGATATAACCTACTCACAGATAAGTAACCAAGGAGAATTTGAGAAAGAGAATAATCAACACCGACACAAGTAAATTAATGGCTCTACAACTTAAAATAAGGAAACATATAAGTGACCTTAGCGAGCAAAAGGTCATGGCATACTATATTTAAGGAGGTATGTTACTCCCTGAGAATTGGGACTTAGTTAGCATATCTCTAACATACAAATTTTTTACGGGGAGCTCACATGGTCTATAAATCCTAAGGATATCTGGCCTTTAAACAACGAAATTTCAAAATAGGTTGAAGAGAAGTTAGAATAAGTCTACTTGTTTCACCTTTAGGGCATAAAGCGCCGAGTGTGTTCCCCCTTGAACTCATATGAAAGTAACTCAAGCCTCATCCTATATATATATATTCTAATCATCTTATAGTTAACAAAGGATGAAACACTTCTAAAAGATTTAACTCTACGATTGACTGTAAAAGAAGACAATGATGGTTAGATAAGAGCTACAACTTCTACATATAAAAATCAATGCTACCAATGGTTGATAAATCTTCCTAGTAACATTGGCGAAACTTATTTTTAGCTTATATAAAAATGGGAAAAAATAGTTTTGGGAAGGGTACGCCCTTATGAGGAAAATGTGAGTTTCCTCCAAACTTTCTTTTAATAAAATAAAATGAGTAAGTGGAGAAAGCATCATGATAGGACCTCTGAAATTGGTAGTAGCAATTTAGGAAAAATCAAAAAGGATATTCCTCCAACAAGGAGAAAAATCCCACCTTTTGAGGGATTCTATCAGCTAATACCTATGTTTCAGGAGAGGAATGTGCAGTAGGGGAAGGGGCATATTTAGAATGGGAATAATTTCATTTTTTGAGAATAACACAAAAAAAACTTCCTGGCCATGTTTTATAAAAACCCTAGATATGATGGGGAAAGGGCGCATGATTTTGGAGAGGAGTGCCTATTCGAGGAAGAGCTCTTCCTTTTGGGAAGACTTCCTAGTATTGGGGAATGGAGAGTTTTAGCACATGACTGTGAGAACTCAGCCATGAGATCAAAGGAGAAAGATCCCAACTCTTAACGCTGGGGAAGAACTCCTTCAACAACCTATGTTTTAAGGATAAGCTGAGGACGATCATGGGAACTACATTGCGATTCACTCTTTTCTTCAAGTGGACCATAGGATTTTTAGTTCAAAGATGCAGAACTGGAGCGTGTTAACAATTATAGGAACCGTCCTGGAGATTTAGGTATCAGTTCCACTTTTTTTTTATTTGCATTAAAGTCCCTCGAATATCCTATATGTGTTTGTCTTACCTGGGGAGGTCATTTCCTTGTCGGCACTTTAGGACATACATTTAGGTGATGAAATAGATACAAACGCGATTCAAGAGGAGTGAAGGAATGTTAAAATTGTTTCACGATGTTGATGACCATGAGAACCCTCACCTTGTATGTGTCGATCTTAAACATTAATTTTTGACTTTGCCGACTCATGACATGATGATGATCTGATCTACGACTGTAAGGTTAGGAATCTTAGGTCGGGATGACCCTCAACATGAGTGTGAATCTTTGTTTTTCTCTTGATTCACAAAGGGCGTGAAGTAGCAGCAGCGACATGGTTGAGTTCGTCTATTGTATATCATATGAAATTATTGGAATTTTGGTATTCCTGTCCAGAGTCGCAGAGGGAGTCAATTAGTGGGAACGGCAGGGTGGTTTTCTTATCTGTATCTAAATGGATTCGAATTCCACTAGTTTCATCCCCAAGACTCGACTGCAAAATTTTAGAGTTCTGGAAAAGCTTGATATTGAGACCCTAGAAGACTAAGTGCGATTTTGGCATAACCACAGGTTTGAAACTTCACCTAGATACCCTCATGAGCATGATCCCATCTCAGGGATGGACTCTCCATTTAGTGAGTATTTTGGAGATGTGAACCTTTGGACCTTCTCACTAAAACTCCAAACCTTGATCTGCTAGAGTGTAATATTTTGCATACAGGTCAAACCGTGACTGCATTTTGGATTATTACTGATAGATCTGAGAGTTCCCTGTGTAGGTTGGGTCTTATGTAAATGCATATTTTAGAACCCAACATTGAGGAGAATTACCTTACTATGCTTTTAGGGCTGTCACACCTACATCTAGCATTCCAATATGTATTGGATTTTGAAATTGCAAATCCAAAAAAACATTCTGGTGATTGACGAAAGTTGTGTCCGCCTGTATATTCCTTTATGAGCTTCCATACTATTATTTTGAGTATCCTTTATGTATCTAGAATTAAATTTCTATTATACATTCCATCAGCTATGATTCCGATCTAGCTTTAAAACTCAACCCTCAATCTGGGTTTAAGATCAACCCTTGTAGTTTCAAACCACCTATGAATTGGTTCTGTGAGATCAGGATTTTGCTTATATATCTGTATGTGCTAAATGACTACCCTCAATTTTGTGTTGTAGATCTCAATATATAAATGGGAATAGGATTCCTTACTACTTATATCATAGTGGGGTTGTTAGTGTATTATTGTGGGTGAACATGGAATAACTCAGTCTCAATTGTACACATGCCAGTCGGGGTAGTCTTAGACCCTCCACATCAAAATTTCCTAAGTAGAATTAGTTGGAGTGGTATTACTAATATTATCCTTAAAAAGGGGGAGGCCTTTCTATAAGGTTATTTTAGAAAATTGTTTTGTCCTCCATGAGAGGAATTTGTAGAATTGATGCCATACTGGAGATGCAGTTTGTAACCCTTAGTTTAATAAAATTAATGGAATTATTTAGTAGTTTGGTGTACATAACCCCGGGTTAGGGGTGAACCACGTATATGGTGTCTCTTTTATTCATGGTATTTTTATTTCGTGAATTTATTCAAGGAAATGTGAATATTATATGTCTAAATATTCGTGCATATAATGTAGTAATTGTAGAAATGTAGTAGTAATTTATGGAATGAGCAGAAGAAAAATAAAAATGTGTTGTGGTTATACAGCATGATGAATACTAAGTACTAGTTTCAATTTGAGCATCCATTACTTCTGGGGTATGGAACCTAAAGACTGGATATGGAATTTCATTTATCTACAATGCCATGTGAATTATTGACACTAATATTGATAGTTGAAGCTGCATCTGAGCATCATTATTTTAAGAAGAAATAGGTATGATTGATTTTTTTAAATGATTGAACTTTACCACTCATAAACGCTAAACAAATTCGAAGATTCTTCTGAAAATTCCATTACTTTTAGTAAATTTGGGAGATATTACAACCACATACTCCTGCATCTCTTGTTTTCGTTTTCAAGACGTCCTAATTGTTTCTCTGTGTGACGTGTCTTAATATTTTACTTTCTTCATGGTAATTTTCTATACATGGGATCCTGTGGTGCAGACGAAACGTAATACTGTAAAAGATAAGAAAAATGTCACTGTTAACTTACTATTTTATGGTTAGCATAGCAAGCCATTTTCAAGGCACTATGGAGATGACATGTTGTGAATTACTTTAGAAGGAATTCTTAAATGATTGTTTTACCATGCACATGGCTTTTTGACATATTGGTTATGAAATTTGTTGTAGAGTTTGCCACTAATAGGTTGGACCCCTTTGTAGTAATAAATAAACAAAAGCTTTACCCTTTTTCTGCACACATTGGGATTAAGGGCTAAGAGGGACACTACATATGGTATCAGAGCCAGAGTGACAGCACTCGGGCCTAGATGGGTTCAACATGTATTTAGGAAGCATGAAGATGGATAGTTCTAACCGAGCAAATGTTTTGGTTGTGAATGCATGACAATGAGGAACAAGGGGGATAAGTTATCCGAGTGAGCCTCCAAAGGTTGAAGGAGGTAACGAGAGAGACAAAAAAATATCATGGCAAAAGGTGTGACAAAGTTGGGAGTATCTATTTCATCTTGTTGTAATATTTTTCTTTGCACATTCAAGAAATAAATATGGTCAATTTCTTAGAATTTTGTGTAACACTATCTACATATTTATGGCCTGGTTAGACTTGTACAAATAGGACACCAACTATAAGTTCCCTAGATAAGAAAAGGCATAGGATGCTAGTAATAAATGTGAGAAAGGTTGTATGAAGCTATGTGCTTAATTTAAAGAATATTGTTGCTGTAAATTTTTGCAAAGAGACCCAAAACCCTAATCAATGAGTAGTATAGAGATTCTAGTTTTTAGGAAAATTTAAAGAACACTCGTCACAGGTAAGAATACTGTAGATGTAAGAATGTTAGGCCTATCATAATAATTGGTCAGAACCAATTGCCCAATGTATCATTAAAATTATACACACACAATTTTATACAAAAGGAAGTCTAAAATTTAAAGCTCCTTCTTAGGATGAACCTAAATTATCACGAGTGGAACTAGAGTGGAGAACTTAGCCTAACAAATACCCCCTTACGTTATTGGTTTATTTCAGGTAATATGAGAAAATAATTGTGCCGCATCTAACACTAAAAATTAAATATTGGAATGTGACTCTTTTATCATGTGGTGTTTTAAGGTGAGTTAAGTTAACGCCTTAAAATTCAGGTACTAGCGTATGAGTAGTATTACATACCAAAATCTTATTATATTCCATCATGTTAAAAAACATTATTGGTTTTTGAAAACATGTGTGTAAGCATTTAAAAGGGTTCATGAAAGTGGGTAATAGTATTATGAACCTATATTTAACCTTAAATCAAGGATATCCAATTTTGTTTTTTGGAAGTATGGTGGAGAATTGCAATGTCCATTCCCTGGTCTCAATCCAAACACAGAGGAGCAATTGTTAATATTTGAATGTTAGTGTGTGTGTATATATATACTAACACTATATTCAAAATGGAACACCTCTTTGTGTATTTCATGTAAACCAGAAATAAACAAATTGCGCTAAATCATCGAGTATGAAAAGCTTGAAAGTGAATGTCGCCAGTCCTACAACCACTTTGCACATAACATTGGTATCATTTGCTTCAGATCTGAGTTCATCGCCTATTGAAAATTTGGTTGATAACATTGACAGTAAATGTTAGTTATATTGTATTTGCTGCTGATATATGTCATACATGGACCTTCTTATTTAAATCCTTATTTGGCTTCCAAATTAAATCGATTACATAGGCATAAATTCTGAATTTGTCTTGTAGCTGATTGCTGAAATATTACTAATTGAAATCTGATTATTGGTGAACTTTCATTTGACACATATTCTCCTCTATTGCCACTTGAATACTAAGGATCTGATTTAATACTTAAATAAGGTTTGACACATTTCTTGACATGGTAGAAAAATGAAGGATTGAAAGTTGATCATGATGTTTTGGTTATAAATCCATTAATAGAAGTATTCAAGTTTTGTGTTTAAACCTATTGTTTGTTCGCTAAAGTAATGTATATAAACACAAGTCAAACACTATCTCTTTATGTTCATGATAGTTCTGGATTGAACGTTGAAATCCTTAAAGAGATAGATTGGCAAAATTATTTCTTTATCCTTGGTGAATGATGTTATGCATATTGAAAAGTATTTGTATAGTTACAAGTGCTACCTTCATAATCGTTAAGTAAATGAATTCTTAGTGAATGTTCTAGAATTGGTTCCTTATGCTTGATTAGAGTTTTGATTTTGAACTATCTTATGTTTTGGTCAGCTCATGGATGATACTTTCTTTTTGGGTATTGATCTAGTAGCCAAATAGCATATTTGTTGGGAATGGATGCTTATTGATATCATCTGTCTATTTGTCGATTCTAGTAAGAAACCTAGAATTGATTCTAGTGCTATATTTAAGTATCTTAATGGTAATTTTGTGATTAAAGCCATTGAGAATTTGATAGCAGTGTTGTTTCTTGGATCATATTGAGATTGACATTTTAGGAACTAATATGGATTTGATTATGTAAATACATTGATATTTGAGTTGATGAATGCTATATAATGTTATATGCTAACATGGCGGGATATGCCATGAACACTATCAGTCAGAGTTGATTGTTAGAGAAAATATTTACTGCCGTAAATAATGAGGTTAAGTATGGGTGATTATTTACTTAATATAATTGTCAAATCTCAAGGTTTATAACCAAGGTCTAACTGTGGATGATGTTGTTTACATACTAACATTGCAAGCTTCAACAAGATTGTGACCATTGCTACAATTGATGGACATTATGGTATATAAATCTGCTTGCATATGTAAGTTGTGCTCCATTACTCAGGAATGGGTAAAGAGTAATGTCTCTAGATGATTGACAAGCTTAGATCACTCATAAATAATGATTAAATGATTAATTGAATTATGGGTTATTAATGAATGCTTTGGCAGACCGTGTAGCTAATTCACGAATCGAGACAATAATAGTAAAGTCATGATAAGCAACACGAAGTGTGTGTTACAAATAGTCAAGGTTAAAAATGTATAGTAAATACGAACAAGGAAAAATTTAAATGGCGCAGGAGCACCATGGTGTTAGGCAAGTGATTTCCATGTGAGCACCTTGGTGTTAGGAATATATGTTGTAGTAGCACAATGGTGTTAGGCAAGTGATTGACATGTGAGCACATTGGTGTTAGGCATATGGTGTGGCAAAAGACCTAGACAAAATTAGACATCTGGAAGACAGGACGTTGTTTGATGTTACTGAGGGGAAAACTTTTAACTAATCATTAAAAGGGAGAGTAACATTAGAAGTTGTTGTAAGTCCACACAAAAAGGGAAAAAGGAAGTCAAGGGAGAGTTCAGAAACAAAAAGAATGTAAAACATGTTGAAATATTTCCAAGTAAATATTGGGTAATATGAGGAAGGGATTTCCTCAGGTCGAGGACGACATGATTATCCAAAGGTTGGAGATAAGACCAATATCCAAAGGGTAGTAATTATATTTTATTGATGAATAAATTGAAGATTATTACAATGCAAAAGGCATTTATGGCATATGTTAAGTTGAATTATAAATTTATACATGTTGTACTGAAGAAAACTGGGCTAGACCCAAACTTGTTACAGAAAAACAGAGGTCTTGAATGATGGCGACTTGAGAAGATACAGAAAGATAACTAGGGACTAGGATGAAAGAGATGAAAATAGGAAAGGATGACAGAACAAAGAAGGAAAATAGGAACACTGAGGACGGTGTTATTTTTAAGGGGGAGAGGATGTAACATCCCTCTCGCATACCCTAGATAATTTGTAAATTCCCTCTTGTACGCCTGAAAATATTTTGTATTTTTGTATGGGTTCTCTAGTTAGGAGCTCAAGGCCAAGGCCCCACCAGTAAAACCTAGAAACCTAGGTGAATATTTCCCCAAAAAATTTTAGAGGTGTAAGAAGAAAGTCATTGACATAACTTAGCGATGGGAAGGTAGATCCCTTGTGTAAAGAGGCCTACAGAAGTCCTTTAGAAACTACAACTTTTGATATAACCTAATCACAGATAATTAACCAAGGAGAATGTGAGAAAGAGAATAATCAACACCGACACAAGTAAATTAATGGCTCTACAACTTAAAAGAAGGAAACATATAAGTGACGTTAGTGAGAAAAAGGTCATGGCATACTATACTTAAGGAGGTATGTTTCTCCCCGAGAGTTGGGACTTAGTTAGCATATCTCTAACATACAAATTTTGTACAGGGAGCTCACACTGTCTATAAAGCCTAAGGATATCCGGCCTTTAACCAAGGCAAATTCAAAATAAGTTGAAAAGAGGTTAGATTAAATCTACTTGTTTCACCTTAAGGGCATCAAGCACCGAGTGTGTTCCCCCTTAAACTCATATGAAAGTAACTCAAGCCTCATCCTATAGATATACATATATATATTCTAATCATCTTATAGTTAATAAAGGATGAAGCACTTCTAAAAGATTTAACTCTACGATTGACTGTAAAAGAAGACAATGATGGTGAGATAAGAGGTACAACTTCTACATATAAAAATCAATGCTACCAATGGTTGATAAATATTCCTAGTAAAATTGGCGAGGCTTATTTTTAGCTTATATAAAAAGGGAAAAAGCAAGTTTTGGAAAGGGTCTGCCCTTTATGATGAAAAAGTGAGTTTCCTCCAAACTTTCTTTTAATAAAAGAAAATGAGTAAGTGGAGAAAGCATCATGATAGGAACTCTGAAATTGGTAGTGGCAATTTAGGAAAAAGCAAAAAGGATATTCCTCCAACGAGGAGAAAAATCCCACCTTTCGAGGGATTCTGTCAGCTAATACCTTTGTTTCAGGAGAGGAATGTGTAGCAAGGGAAGGGGAATATTTAGAATGGGAATAATTTCAGTTTTTGAGAATAACACGAAAAAAAACGTCTCGGCCATGTTTTATAAAAACACTAGATATGATGGGGAAAGGGCGCAGGATTTTGGAGAGGAGGGCCTATTCGAGGAATAGCTCTTTTTTGGGGGAATAATTCCTAGTATTGGGGAATGGAGAGTTTTAGCACAAGAGTGTGAGAACGCAACCATGAGATCAAAGGAGAAAGATCCCAACTTTTAACACTGGGGAACAATTCCTTCAAAAACCTACATTTTAAGGATAAGCCGAGGACGATCATGGGAAATGCATTGGGATTCACTCTTTTCTTCGAGCAGACAATAGGATTTCTAGGTCAAAGACGCAGAACTAGAGCATGTTAACAATTTTAGGAACTGGCCTGGATAATTAGGTATGAGTTCCACCGTTTTTTTATTTGCATTCAAGTCCCTCGAATCTCCTGTATGTGTTTGTCTTACCTCGGAAGCGAATTTCCTAGTCGGCACTTTAGGACATGCATTTAGGTGATGAAATAGATACAAACGAGATTCGAGAGGAGTGAAGGAATGTTAAAACTATTTCACGCTGTTGATGACCATGAGAGCCCTCACCTTGTATGTGTGGATCTCAAACATTAATTTTTGACTTTGCCGACTTATGACATGATCATGATCTGATCTGGCACTATAAGGTTAGGAATCTTAGGTAAGGATGACCCTCAACATGAGTGAAAATCTTTGTTTTTATCTTGAGTCGCATAGGGCATGAAGTAGCGGTCGCGACATGGTTGGGTTGGTATATTGTATATCATATAAAATTATTGGAATTTCGGTATTCCTGTCCGGAGTCGCGGAGGGATTCAATTAGTGGGCACATCATGGTGGTTTTCTTATTTGTATCTAAATAGATTCGAATTCCACTAGTTTCATTCTCGAGGCCTGACTGCGAAATTTTAGAGTTCTGGAAAAGCTTGATACTGAGACCTTAGAAGGATGAGTGCAATTTTAGCATAACCATAGGGTTGAAACTTCACCTAGATACCATCATGATCGTGATCCTAACTTAGTTTTATTTCATACCTTTCAAGCGTGGATGGATTGTCCTTTTAGTGAGGATTTTTGAGATGTGCAGCTTTGGACCTTCTCACTAAAACTCCAAACCTCGATCTGGTAGAGTGTAATCTTTTGCATGCAGTTCAAACCATGACTGCATTTTGGATTATTACTGATAGATCCGAGAGTCGCCTGTGTAGGTTGGGTCTTATGTAAATGCAGATTTTAGAATGCAACTTTGAGGAGAACTACCTTACTATGCTTTTAGGGGTGTCACACTTACATCTAGCATTCCAATATGTATTGGATTTTGAAATTGCAGATGCAAACCAATTGTGGCGATTGACCAAAGTTGTGTCTGCCTGTATATTCCTTTATGAACTTCCATACTCTTATTTTGAGTCCCCTTTATGTATCTAGAATTAAAGTTTTGTTATACATTCCATCAGCTACGATTCCGATCTAGCTTTAAAACTCAACCCTCGATCTGGGTTTAAGATCAACCCCTGTAGTTTCAAACCACCTATGAATTGGTTCCGTGAGATCAGTATTTTGCTTATATATCTGTATGTGCTCAATGACTACCCTAGGTTTTGTGTTGTAGATCTTAATCTATAAATGGGAATAGGATTCCTTACTACTTGTATCATAGTGGAGATGTTAGTGTATTATTGTGGGTGAACATGGAATAACTCAGTCTCAATTGTACACATGCCAGTCGGGGTAGTCTTAGACCCTCTACATCAAAATTTCCTAAGTAGAATTAGTTGGAGTGGTTATTACTAATATTATCCTTAAAAAGGGGGAGGCCTTTCAATAAGGTTATTTTAGGAAATTGTTTTTTCCTCCATGAGAGGAATTTGTAGAATTGATGCAATACTGGAGATGCAATTTGTAACCCTTAGTTGAATAAAATTAATGGAATTATTTAGAAGTTTGGTGGATGTAAGCTCGGGTTAGGGGTGAACCACATATATGGTGTCTCTTTTATTCATGCTATTTTTATTTCGTGAATTTATTCAAGGAAGTGTGCATCTTATATGTTTAAATATTCATGCATCTAATGTAGTAATTGTAGAAATGTAGTAGTAATTTATGGAATGAGCAGAACAAAAATAAAAATGTGTTGTGGTTATACAGCATGATGAATACTAAGTACTAGTTTCAATTTGAGCATCCATTACTTCTAGGGTATGAAACCTAAAGATTGGATATGGAATTTCATTTATCTACAATGCCATGTGAATTATTGAGACTAATATTGATAGTCGAAGCTGCATATGAGCATCATTATTTTAAGAAGAAATAGATGTATGCACGATTTAAAAAGCAATAGGTATGATTGATTTTTTTAAATGATTGAACTTTACCACTCATAAACCCTAAACAAATTCGAAGAGTCTTCTAAAACTTCCATTACTTTTCGTATATTTGGGAGACATTACAACCACATACTCCTGCATCTCTTTCATGTTTTTGTTTTCAAAACGTCCTAATTGTGTCTCTGTCTGATGTGTCTTAATATTTTACTTTCGTCATGGTACTTTTCTATACATGCGATCCTGTGGTGTAGATGGAATGTAATACTATAAAATATAAGAAAAATGTCACTGTTAACTTACTATTTTATGGTTCACATAGCAATACTATTTTATGGTTCGCATAGCAAGCCATTTTCAGGGCACTATGAAGATGACATGTTGTGAATTACTTTAGAAAAAATTCTTAAATGATTGTTTTACCATGCACATGGATTTTTGACATATTGGTTAAGAAATTTCTTGTAGAGTTTGCCACTAATACGTTGGACCCCTTTGTAGTAATAAAGAAGCAAAAACTTTACCCCTTTTTTTGCACACATTGGCATCAAGGGCTAAGAGGGACGCTACACATCTTCTTTATCATTACTGTAATTAAGCCTATATTTGCATTTAGGTGATTTCAAGTTAATTAAAATCCAATAACTCTCATCCTATTGGTAATTTTATGGAATTTGATTGATAAGTACCATCCTTGTCAGGTTTTAGCCATTTGTATGAATGTGTTATGCATGTGAGTCTGCTAGCTTGGTGAGTTCTCCATTCCTGCACCTTTTTGTCAAACTAATAAACAAGTTGTAACTAAAAGCCTTGTCATTGAGTGAGCCTCATGCATGTCTTGAGAGTGAGAGGTTATTAAGGTTATCTGGCTTAATCCATACTAGAAAACCCAAAAAAAAATTAAGTTACCAGGCATCCTTGATCTACAACCTAGAGGAGTTTCCTGGAGTGATAACATATTCCAAAACAAAATTAGTAAAGTTCCTTTTAAAAACTGGTTATGCCTTTGATAAGATGACACTAAACCTATTGTAAAAACAATCACTCAAAGTGTCCTGGTTAAAATTTTAGAAAATCTTGGTATCTCTGAATCGTCATAAGTCAACACATATTAAACTCAACCATTGGGAGATGAGGCAATTCTTTTTCTTTTCAAACATATTCATTCCAAACACCAAAACATTAGTCTCAAAATTTTTCAATGATGCATTCAACATCAAGTCTTATATTTCCTACATAAGAAGTAGATGAATAATTATGGAGAAACTTATACATAGTGTCCATCATTCATTCATGCTAACACCACTTGATTAGTTTAATTTCTCTCAATGTGAGGCCTTATCTTTGTATATTAATTAAGATGATCCACACTACACTTAAATAGGTACAAGCAAGAAAGTGAATATTCCTTAAAAAAAGTGAGGACCATATATCATTACCTTGAGCAAATTCATGATCACAAAACACGTAAAATACAAAATTAAGATGAGACACCAATATACATAGTTTGACGCTAACCATGGGTTACATCCACCAAAACTGTTAATATTTCTATTAAATATCCAACCAAAACATTACAATATGCAACAACATTTGCTTCGATGCTTTCCTTTCTCAGAGACTCTCTCTTCGAGAGTAATTCTAAGTTTTCTACTTAAAAAAAATAGAAACACTTGGATTGGTATTTCCCAAAATCGATATGTAACAATCATCCTAGTTTTAGACTCAAGACTAAACCCCTTTTTCCGTATTATTTCTTTATCTGTTACACAGTCATTAACGTATTTAGGCTAGAGTTTTACCTTTACTGGTTAATACATAATACATAACATGTAAGACAAACAAATATGTTCAGTGTGCTCTTGTTCACCCTTGCACACTAACAGTAGTCGAATGTTTCAAATGGAGATATATGATAATAACACTACCATGAGAAATCAAGTGAATCACTCTTAAATCCTAGGTCCAAAACAGGAATATTACAAACCGTAATAGCTGATACACCATATGTAGATCTCAAGACTGTTACACACTTCCTAGAGAGTGTACTATGGAAATATATAAAAAAAGAAAACAATCTTTATCATCTGATACAAAGGGTGTAAGATGTACATTCCTAGCTTGGAAGAAGTCGATGTTTAATGGTAAGGTTCAAATCCAGAAAATCATCCCAAATTTAAAAGGCATTCCCTGCTTGGAAGGGATCAGCCATGTACATATCTAAGTGATCAAAAACAAATTTAAAGGCATTCCCAATCTTGGAATGGATCAATGGTATATAGATCCTAGCAATGTGAAAAGAAACAAAATCAAAATTGGAATTACACAATGCCCGGATCCATCCAACAACCTGAAAAAAACACATGACATAAAAACAACACACTAGAAACTTTAGATCAAGTGGGTGGAGTTCAATTTCAAATGTTTCACAACAAAACAATGCTCTTTGGAAAAACCCAAAATGCATATAGCCAAGCTCTAGAAAACATATACTAAAAGTCCAGCATTATACAGATCAGGAAGACCTTTGGGTAAACGATAATGCACAATCCTTAAATATTTGAAAATCAATCAATACAAGGAGGAGAAAATGATGTCTAGATCAAATGTGATTGGGAAAAGGGGGTTGCAGACATATTAGGTCTGAATCATATTTTAATATGCGCATTTCCCAGACCTAGCATACTCTTGGAAACAACCATGCAAAAATCATCAATATCAGAGTCCTATGATGGATTCCCTAGATCACACATTCCGCAATCCCACAATGTGTAAAATAAAACACCAAACATGGCATCACATTCACCAATTACTATCTGGATTTACAATTCACAAAAAAATGGACGCCGAACAACATACTAGGTTATTCTTTCTGAACACTCAGTTCTCAACGAGAGGGGGGGGAAGAGGGTAATCCTCATAGAAGGCTGAACACATACCTTCATATCTATTTAAATAAAAACCGTGGCAATGTTTTGATATTCATAATGGGTTAATGTAGGAAAATGAGTGTAATACTCCAAAAATTTGTAAAAATTTAAAATTTTTCATATAACATAAAATGTTCATAGTCGTCAATGCCTAGGAACAATTAATTGCTAACAATTACTTTAAGTAGTATTAAAATCGAACTGAATATTTGCTAGTCTCTAGTTCTATATAATTATTAGTTTGTTTTCCTAAATCCATGTTAAGGATTTGATTTAGCATGTTATGATTTGGAATAACAAGAATTGAAACATACGTTTAAATTCTAGTACTAAGTTTGTTTTATTGTAATTTGAAAGTAGGAAGGAACTTCAGTTGAGATTCAGGTTTACTTAGCTTATAGCTAATGCATTGAAGTAATGCTTTATTTACAGGTCCTTCATAGGTAAGAAGTTTATTACTAGTTTCCAGATCGAGATTATTATCTCAACTAACATAGAATAAAATGCTAGTTAATTTATTTGTTTTATAGCTTTGAGTTATAAAATAGGTATCGTTGATATTTATCTCTATGTTCTTCATAGTTAATAGTAATATAAAAATTTCTAGTAAAATTAACTTAACTCGGTTATTCTTCCAAATCCTTATAACTAGATCTTGTTTGTTTATTTGGTATCATTCTATTTTTAGTTTAAAACCTGTATGCAACTTTACTGAAACGCATCTCATTTAGCAGTCTCCCTTGTTTTAAATACTGATGCAAAAATAACCTCCAAGGTTTTTGTTTTATAGATATCGATTTAATCTAGAAACACGAAAGATCTAGGTAAAAACATTAAGAACATTCACTGAAGGACTCAGGTAGGACTAGTACTTAGTGCATAAGATATTTTAAGCTACTCTAGTACTTATTAATTAGAGATGTACTAACACCACTTGTATTTGTTAAACTATACTGTTATTACTTTTTATGTAAATAAGGATGAATTGTTTTCTATAAGAAAACTATCCCTTATTTCCTTTGTATAATTTCCCATCTCATAAGATATTACTAAAAAGAAAACAACACCCTAGTATCTCTAATTATGATATCAACTTATTATCTAAGTTAATATGCTAGCTAAGGATCTTTCTATAGTTGCATGTGTAAATACATAGTTGATTTTAATTTTTATAATTTCTCAACTTGCTACAAGGTATTTTTATTATACAATTATCCTTGAAATAGTTCTTTTCATTATGTTTTTCTTACACCAATGCAAAGGTTAAAAACTATACTAAAGCTTTAATATATTTACTATATTATAAACTATAGTAAAACCCTAGTATATTTACTATCTACCTTCGTTGCAGTAAGGATAACACAAATCAAAATAAGCTATAACTTAGTTTATAATGATCAAAATCTTGTTGCTTGAAGGTTGCTCCGATGGTGTTCGAACTATACCATTAAACCCACAATTTGCAAACAAAATTAAGGACACGTGGTTGCAAATTGGAGGATAGGGTTTTCACTTTTTTTGAATAACCATATATAATCTATAAACCCGAAAAATTTTCCTTAACCTATATTTACCTTTTCTCTCTCGAAGAGGGTCGCAAGATCATGGCCACTTGGCCTGTTTTTCACTCCACTGTGTAAACTTTTTAGCCATTTTCCTTCTTAATCTGCGTGTAGAGGTGCTCTTGGATATTGCGTTTTTTTATGTGGATAATCCCTCTATTATTGTTGTCCATATCTACGATTTTCCAATTCATTCATTGTCTTGAATTTGGTATAAAAAAGGGGCTTCCATCCTTGCATAGGAGAATTTTGATAGTGTGAGCATGGCCATGAGTTTCATTGTAGTGTCATCTTGATGTATGAAGAGATAATTGTTTATCATTGCCAAACTTTGGAGTGGCATTTGAATCTGCCCCATCGTGGATTTGGGTTTCAGACTTGAACTCAGTGAGTTGTGTTTCTTTCTTTCGTTGTTTCTTTTTATCTCGTTGTTCTAAAAAATGGTAGCTAGTGTTTGATTGGAACGTGTAATATCCCTCTTGTGTGTTGTAAACTTTTAATATTATTGTACTTAATTTTTTTTTGTGGGGGGCTAAAGGCCAAGGCCCCACAAGTATAAACCGTGTTAAACACTTATGAAACCTAAGGCTATCACGCAACCTCAGCCACAAGCAACCGAATCCACCGAGAGAGAGAGGCCATGGTTAACAAGGCCTTGGTTATGTAGGAAAGTGTAACCTGGGTCCCTTCCATTTAC
>LPNX011192228.1:2206-50626 GCA_001517045.1 Pseudotsuga menziesii
TTTCGATCCAGATCGAGTGATGATCTAGATCCAGTGATGCCATTTGTGTTGATCCAGATTGAGAGATGATCCAGATCCAGATGACTTGAAGATGAAGATGACTTGAAGACGAAGATGACTCAAGACGAAGATGATCCAGTTGATGCAGAGAAGAAGACCAGTGCTGAAAAATTGTGTCAAAAGAATACCTTCCTAGTTAAGAGGGAGTGTTGATGTATATGTAACTTCATAATGTATTCTTCTATGTATCTTATGTATAGTTACCCGATGTTTATTCCGGGATGTTTCTATTATGTATTTGAGTCATGTGGTCATGTCCCGATGTTCCAATCGGGAGGATTAATAATGTAAATAAGTCATATCAAGTCATTAGGTAAGTCCCCACAGTTTCGGGGCACTTGGGTTATTATACACTAATTAAGGTGTAGGATCGAGTAAGTAATTGTAAGTTAAGCCTACATGGTTGAGTGCACTTCAAGTCAACAGAAGAATATAAATAGAGAGTGAGAGTCTCTCTATTTATCACTTGTGAAATACATCACTTGCTCTCTCAAGTGTGGCGCACCTTTGAAGAAGGAAATACTTTGGCTTGACAGAAGACAAAAGGCTGCTGTTGTGTTGGGAGGTCATCTTACTGTTTTGGGTTTCACATCTTGTGGTGATACTATCTTAGAGGAAGTTGAGGGGTTTTCTCCATTTATGGTTTCCCCTATCAAAACTCTTTGTGTCTCTTGTCTCATGCAATGTGCTTATGTTATTGCTGTGCTTGTTATTCTCTCAGTGAAAAGATCCTAACATAATGCTAGCTTAAATGTTGAAAAACTAACAAGTGTTGCGCATTACTTTCATAACTCCATGGAGTAATCAATTCTAATCTAACTTACTTGGTATAGATTTATAATTTAAGATAGACTCTTAAGGTAACTTTTCTGCCATCTTTTTAACCTGCTTGTCAAGAAATATTTAAGATGTGTACATACGACAACCATGATAAACTTTGGTAAGCATCACAGAGTTAGGTACTCAGTAAAAACTATAAACTACAACTAGAACACAGATAGAACTGGATCTCGTATTTCCACGATGTCTTTAAAAAGAATAATGACTTAAAGGTTTTACCTCGTAAAGCACATGAATTTGAATAACATTTATATTCTTTACTGAACTATTCTTGTGCAACGAACTTATAATTGAATGCTTTAGAATTTTGACAAGCAGCACCTGAACTTCTTACCTGTAAGTCTGTAAGAGAAGGAAAACTTTCTGCGTTAGCTCGAAAGCTAAGTAAGCCCAGAATTTCATGATAGTTCCACCTTGTGGTCGCAAAGGAAAACAAGTCAGTAAACTGAAAAAGAAATTGTTCTATAAGATAAAATTAATCAAATAGATAACTCAGATAATGAATTCATTAACATCTAACTAATTAAATAATTAGTTGACTGCATTTATGAAATTTATCTGTATTTTGAAAATTTTAAAATTTTCAGAAATTTTGGGGTTTTGACATACTACCTTGAATAATGGACATTGCAAAGGAGGAAAAGTTGTCATATATCTTGCACTAGTGGAGCATATGAAGGAAAATGGTTGTGATAAACCAAATATTCATACTTACAATCCTTTGATGAATGGATTTCACAAGGAAAATGACTTGATACAAATAAGGAGGTTGAGAGGGTATACCATGAAATCGACCATGTATATTAGTGGCCTATTGTGGTGGATGACATGGAGTTAAATAATGTAATAACCATGACTTATAATGCATTGATTGTGAGGTTTATTTGTAGAAGGATGGGGGAAGTGAATTTGTTTCAATGGATTCAAGTGCACTAGTAATCAATTTTAGCTTACCACATAAGGGATGCCATTTTCATCTGAGGTTAGATGTTGAGGTTACAATAACCAAACATAGTATTATTTCTAGTTGGTATCTACTACATTTATACCTAGGTGGATTTACCAGTTACTTGATCAAATTACTTATATATCATTCAAGGTCCCATGTCAATAAGTAAGGGTACCATAAGGATAAAATAATTGTACTAAATTAGTCTATTACCATAGAATCTCTCATGGTTATACACAATATATTTCCTCTTTTATCTGCTATTTGTAACTACTGGCATGATATGACACATTATTGTTTCTTTCCTTACTAAGAGATATATCATATGCATTCAAAAAATTATTTCTTGTTTTTTTCTTAGATGGATTTATGATCTCTCTTCTTGTGGAAATCATATGAGATAAAATTTCTATGGTGGTATGGATTACAAATCTACTTTCTTAATTGATATATCAATTAGGTAACCCAGGATATTAGAATAATGAGAAGAGATATACGATGTTACATTTAATCATGCGATGCCAATCTATAGCCTCCACCTCATTTATGTATTTTCATTGTTCAATGAACCATTTTAGTGGTGGAAGTATAGTAGTTTTTACAGATGCGTGCATGCGAATCTCTATTTAGGTCATTGGAGAGTCAACGACAGGTGGCATATGAAATTATGGAACCAAGTGATCTCTAATAATGTTATGGACATTGCACTACACCTTTGACTAATTTACTCATTGCCAAGTGAGATTTCTTGAGCTCTAAAGGAAATGAAGTTTCCCATACCATCCAAGCCATTAAATGAGGTGATCGAAGCCAATTCTAACTCCTAAAAAAACATTGATATGTTAAAATGGCGGTGACAACTTTAATATATTGATCTCCTATCAAACTAACAACATATATTAGTTAGTATATAGGTTGGGATATCTTCACATTAGAAATATATTTATATTTAACCAACAGATCCTCCCTACGATGTAAGTTATAAATATCCTTGACAAGCAATAGAATATAAGCTAGAAACACTTATGCAATAATTAAAACAAAAATATAAGAAACTAGGACTCCCTAGCGCCATCCCCATAGCTTATTCTATAATAAGGTTTATCCCAAGGGGGTCTTCCTATGGGTATAGCAAGTAAAAATAATATATTATACCTAGGATTATAGGCTCATGCTGTGGTTATACATACAACAAATTTTCAAGCCCATCTAGATATAAGATGCCTTTAGATTCATGCATATTCTTTTTTTCGTTTGTTTTGGTTTTTATGTTTTTGAAAAAAAAGAAGAAGTAACAAAGGGGTTGATTTCATCTTATGGAGGCTGTATTCTTTATTTGTTGGCTAAGTTTGGACTGCGTGGGGGAGTAACAGAGGGGCCGATTTCATCTTGTGGAGGCCGTATTCTTCATTTATTGGATGAGTTTGGATTGCATGGGCTGTGACATCGTCTAGAGAGGACACAGTGTTGTTTGTGAGGATGATTTACTTTCTGTTGGCTGCATATCCTTACAGTTCCACATCTACAGTGATCCCCACACTTAATCTGGGACAATATAAAGGGTTGTTACCAAGGTAATCTTTAGGGGAAATTTTTTTCCAATTGGCTATTTTTTGGGGTTTTTTTCGAAAAATAAATTTTCTATTTGGTCATTTTGAGTCTCTAATATTGCCTATATTTACATAAAATATGTTTTTTTATCATATTATTCCCCAAAATTTACACATTTTAGTGTTAATTGTATGTTTCATATTTAATATTCGCCTACCTGTCGATAAACATGTTTTTTTCAATCCAAAACAATCGCCTAGAATAATATACTTAAGTATAAAATTAGAATCCTTAAAAAATACCCTGATTGTTATAGGAAAAAAGGGAGCTGCAATCCATATTGAAACATACAAGAATCTACTACAACGTTGTTGGGTAATCTCAATGTAGTCTTCCTTCTTGTTACGACTATGCATAACGTTTCTAGGTAGTGAAGGAGGGCATTGCAGCATAATAAGGGAGTCTGATAAGAAGACGATTTGGGTTCTTTTGAGGAGATGGCAGGGCAAGGAAGACACAAAAGAAAAATAGAGACACCAAAGAAGGGCAGCTCACTACCATAAATCATTGTGCACTCTCAGGAAGCTACCGGTTAGAGTTAAAGTAATTTCAAATTTGCTTGTCCACCTTAGAACTGCTGTTACAATCATTGTAAGATCAAAGTTATATGAATATGATATTTAGGGTTTATTTTCCTTTTTATTTATGCAAAGAAATATCTATTTCATTTACTATTCACTGTTAGTGCTATGAAAATCACGTTCTACAAATTATAGTCAATATACAAGCCAAATATTACACATATGATGGCATTGATTTGCATACAAACTTTGAAACCATTGAGATCTGAAACAAAATCTCTCTGTTAAACAACTTTTCGCATTGTATAAATTTCTTCCGTAACGGAATTCTAGGTTTCCGCACGTTCCCTTCCGTAGAGAAATTATTTCTGGAAGGTGGGAATCGGAAGTCGGATTTTCGACTTTCGACACTTCCTTAAGAAGAGTATCCGCACAACGATTGTTCCCCGCCGTTGATCTCTATCATTGATATATAAATTTTGCGGCCATCCTGAGTGTTCGTACAACTTACTTTTTCATGCAGCGAAATGGATTTATGATCGTTCGATCAGTGTCCCCACCAAATCAACGGTGGGTTCCAAAAGTTATTAAGTACATTCCATAGAATATCACGCACATGAATTTTTTTTCAAAGCTTGCAACTTCTCCCAGCGATATCACTATAAACCATCGATCTTCCCCATGATCGATCTCCAGTCTACGACCTTGTTTTATTTGAGTGTCTAGTTAAGTTTTAACCCCATACAAAGCTTCACTTAATTGATCACTAACATGATCAATTCTTCTCTGCAATTTGGAAACTATGGCAATCTAAAGCCATAGAGTTTATATAGAGGGTTATATGGAGTGAAAACAAGATGAATTCATACTTCTACAGAACTATATGAAGACATGAAATCCATCAAAACCAAACACAAAGTATAATCCTCTCTTCTTTATTCAATTCATTGAAAATTCAAATACACACAGAGAATTATACTTGTTCACTCCTCGCTCACTCTTCTGTGCACCTCTCATTCCTCCATTCATGTTAGGTGTAATTTCTCTCCCTATCAAGCTCTATGAGAGAATCAAAGCTTCTTTGAGCTATCCTCAAACCTCTATGAGCTATCCTAAGCTCTGTGAGATAACCTAAGCTTCTGCTAGCCAGCAATCTCTGTAAGCTAACTAAGCTGCTAGGAAAATAACTTGAATTGATTTAAAAACAAGAGGATTATGTTTCCAAATCCTATAACAAAGGAGTACAGTACTTAATGATCTATGCTAACCCTATGACTCATAACTAACTCAATCCTAACTATTACATGTGTAAAAGGATATAGATTCCTTATCCATTTTATTCAACTTTTACAAAATAAAGAAAATTACAAATGTAGAAGACCCTAGGTCTCTTAATAGTTCCCTTGAACTTGTGAAGTCATGAATGACTTCTCCCTCTTGAACCTATGCTCCTGCATCAACATATCACTAGTACATTGAATACAAAAACCAACTAAGACTATTTGGCCTAACTCAATGGTATTTTTGATAAGTATTTTTATGAAATCCCCTAACCAATTTACATAAGAAAATAATCCAAGAAAATCAGCAGGATCTGATGGGGGTCATTACAGTTTACTATTCAAAGCATATCTCCCTTGTATAAAAATTGAACCCTCTCACTTTATTTAGATAAATATTGTTCAGTGGTCACTATCTCATCATGTTGAGTGGAGATGAGAACCATGTGAATGCGCAGAGGAACCATGCACCACTCTCATTTTTGTACTCAATGGTTACTTGTGTTTTTCCATCATGCCTCAACCAAAAGTAGGTTCCATTCTTTCTGAACTCTATGAGCTTTGATCCCAGCTTGGTAGCCAGCACATGGGTGAGAGGCATCAACTCAGGGGTTTCATTAGTTGCATAACTAGTCCAATAGAGGGTAGTGACCCACGTACTAGACCTCACACAGACTTCCATCCATACTAACAGATCACAACCTAGTCAAGTGGTACACAATTACGATTCCAAAAAATTTACACACCCTCACAACACCCTTAGTAACCCACAGTAAGTCATGGTACCTTCATACACACACTACAACAAAAACCTGTGATTAACGTCTCTTTTAGCTTCATTTTTAGCATCCACTAACACTTTTAGTGTAGTTTTCATCATTTTTTGGAAAAAGTGGACGCTTTTCCATGGGATGGCGCTTTTAATGGCATTATTTGTGTCTCTTTTTAAAATTTGACGCTATATTGGACGCTAATTATCATCCCAATTAGCATCCTTATTAGCGTCCCAATTAGTGTTCCAATCAACATCCCAATTAGCATCCCAATTAACATCCCAATTAGCGTCCCAATTAGAATCACAATTAGCATCCCAACGAATGTCCCAATTCGCATCCACAAAATCATCACATGTAATGCCAAGAATAGCCTCCAAAAAAACGTCCTGAATAACATAGCACCATATATTAATCCACGGTTAGCGACATAAATTGCACCATGAATTGTGGTAGGAAAAACATTCAATGTAGAGTCAAGTATAGAGCCTGGAATTGTGCCTAGAAAACATCCAACATAGCTCCATGTATATATCCAGGTATAACGCTTGGAATAATGCCATAAATTTTGAAAGGAACCGCGCTAGGAATTTCACTAGGTTTAGAGCTAGGAATTGTGTTCAAAAAATGTTTGACATAACATCAGATATATCAATGTCAATGTCAATGATCATGATTCATGGGATAGTACTTTTGCATCTTGATTTATCATAGTGGCACCTAAATGATCATAATCATGGCACTTTTGGATCTTGATTAATCCTAATGCGGGGTAAATTAGCTTAATGCCACCTAAATTTCTCTAATGGCATTTGAGTGTCCCCAAAAACATTTGATAGACCTTAATGGCATATGATTAGCCATGACAACATGACGATGATGCATTACAATAATTATGATGGAGCATATGGATATGATTTGATAAGTATAAGACTATATCATCCATTCTTCTAAGGTAGTATGGCTCCTTGGTCGTTATTATCACAATTATATTAATGATGACATTGACGATGACTACGATGATAACAATGATGTTCATTTATTGTATGATGATGATGACGATGTGGATGTGCATGTCAACGATGATTATGCATGTGGTATCACTTTTGGATCCTAATTGATTCTAATGGCACCTCAATGTCTGTAACGACATCTAAACAACCATATTATCATTGAAATGGATGTAACGACATATAAATGACCTTAAAAATTACATGACATGAATCCGAATGTCGATGAGTGATTATGAACACTAATGGCATATGCGTGACCATGATGACCATGATGACAATGATGACAATGATTTTATTGATGATGTACTTAATGTTGACGATGATGATGATAATGAGGATGATGATCAAGATGATGTTGATGTACCATATGGCATTGATGATGGTTATGATGACAACGTCGATGTCCACAATGATGATACATGTCATAATACTTATGTATACTGTGAAACTTGAGATATTGGAGTTAATAACAAGTAATAGAGGTTGTGAGTTGTTGACCATAAAAATATTGTTAGTAATTTGGTCTTACATTAACTGATATGGCCATTGTGTTTAGTAGTTCCCCCACCCCCCTTGCAGAAAGGTAGTACAATACCACCTATCATGGTGCTACCAAAATTTCACCCTACAAGGTTGTTTTGGACAACCCCCCCATCCATGCCCTCATTTTTACCAAGAACATCCAAGTCACAAGAAGTGGATATCAATCTTAACACAAAATCCAACTTTATTTGTACTCTTAAGGACATTTTGGTCTTGGTTTAAAATGGATCTTGATTTTGATGCACTATAAGTGGTAGCCATCCCATAGTTAGGAGTACCTTGGATGGGGATGCCACACTACTCCTACCACCATTTAAGAGATTTGTCCTCTTGCCAATGCCTATTTGCAAATTTAACAAGTACAACCAATTTCTCAAGTAGGAATACCATTCATTGTTTAAATTTAGCTTGCATGTTCACATTACTTTCATCCTATACTAGAGTCTTTTCCCATGGGAAACCATTGGTTTATCTAATCCCTTCGGCTTAAAGGGCCCCTACTTACCCATAACTGACCCATAATTACAATTAATTACACCTATTTAACCCATAATTGAACCCTAATTACCACTAATTAACCCCTAATTAACCCATAATTGACCCCTTATTAACCCCTAATTGCCACATCTCATTACCCAATAATTACCCTTAAATGACCCTTAATTACCCATACTTGACAACAAATTAACCCTAAATTATCACTAATTAACCCTTAATTACCCTTTACTTACCCATAATTACCCATAAATGACCCCTAACTTTGTGTGGGGCGTTAGTCCATCACATAGACCTTACAAAGGGAATTTTTGTCTTGTGAGCTATGGGATATGGCAGCCATTTTTGGATGTATAACACCATGAATAGCTTTTTACAACTAAGCCATGGTTTGGGATTAACTTATAGGCCCTAAGTTCATATAGTTTCCTTTAGGTCTCATGGGTCATGTCTAGCACCCCAAACAACCACACATGCCCTACATAGGAAATATTTAGCATATGAGTGAGATATGTCCATCATTTTGAGAATTAACATACCAAGGATGGCGCTCAATGCACATGCCATGGTCTAGGGATAAAAGGAAAGACATTAGGCGATAACATATATTTATATGGGGCTCACGTGCCATGTTCGTCACTCAAGGTATCACACATGACCATAATACATAATCTTTGGCCTCCAAGTTTGATACGGTGGTGATTTAAAAGTTTGAAAGGTTTGATATGTTTCTTGGGGATAAGGGCATAGTTTGGTACAAAACCTATGTTATATGTCCATGGAATTCATCTCTAATCCTTATTTGGATGTGTGGGGAAATGAGCCTCAACATAGGCCATGCATAGACAATATTTGGCATGTCACGAGTAAGATGTGGTGTCGCATTTTAAGGTTTAGTACACCAAGGATGGTTCTCACGACCCAAGTCATGTTAGAGGATGAACATCCAAAGTTTTAGTCCATAACATGTGGTGTTCGGGTTATACATACACTGACCATGAGTCCCTAACCCATCTTTTCCTTGTGAAATGGATATGGTGGCCATTTTGAGGTTTGTCACATCATGGATGCTTCTTGGTCACTAATACGTGGCTTGATACAAAAAACCTTGTTGTTGGGATAGAACATTTGTCTATGGGGCTCATGTTCTTTACATAGCAACCCACATCATTACATAGGTCCTGTGTAAGGAATCTTTAGCCTACATGTGAGATATGGACACTATGTTGAGCGGAGGCACACTAGGATGTAACTTGAGGACCATTCAATGGTAAAATTAAAAATCTTGGACCTTGCATTGTAGCATTTTATTATGGATATCATGGTCCATGTGTGTGGTACCAAGCCTCCATATTAGTTCTCCATAGTGAACCTTTGGTATGCAAGTGGGATATGGTGCTTATATTGAAGTTTAGAACAATAGACATGGTTCTTTGTGCATGTCATGATGTGGTTTAATGCCAAAATGTAAAGTATTATACCATAGTATTTGTCTATGAATATCGTGAGACATCCTTGAGTCCCTTAGATACCATAGAGGTATTGGAAAGGGATTCTTTCTCATGTGATCAGCATACAATGTCTATTTTTAGTTAGACAAATTGAGGAAAGTTATAATGAATTTAGACATAGACCAAGGTTAAATTATAGGGTTTGAAGCCATAACATTTTCCTCTAGGACTCATGGACGATGTGTGGACCCCAATCCATCATATAAGCCTTTGCGTATGGAATTGTTGGCCTACAAGAAGGATATAGTGTCCATTTCAATATTTGTGATACATATTACAACTAAGTTAGGTTCAACTATTCCATCCTTACAAGGCCCTTCAAACATAACTATAGTAAGGAAGAGACCAAGCACAATGTTAATGTGGAGACGAAAGTGGGGTGAAGACAACAAATCGACAAGGTAACACATGGTAAAAACAAAAAAAAATGCAAATATTTTGACTAACATAAGATTCATTTTCAAGACAATGAGACTTTAGAGACACCTTCAATTTCCCACTTCTCTCTGCTTCCTCTTCATTATGCTTCTCGGGCCTTCACTTAATAGATTTTAATCTTGTAGTAGTCTCTATGCAACTTCCTATGGGAGCTATTATTCTTCCTTCCCTTTAAAATTATACCCATCTAGTCATTAAATATATTTATTAAAAGAAATGTCTACCTAATTCTTCTTCTTATTGGAGTTGTTATTACTACTTAAACTCTCCCTTCATTGATACCAAATGGTGCAAGGTGAAATTTAACCTAGCTTGAAAATTGCTTAACAATTCACTATGTCTCTATTGCTAAAGTATTCACACATACAATGGATAGAAATCCCATATGTGACCCATGCAACAAAATCCAAAGATATACAATCATACACACACAACAAGAAATAAGCAAAACAAGCATACAAGGTTGCATTTATAAAATTGAAATGCAGTTGCATGCATGCCTTCAAGGAATTTCCTTCTTCTCCAAATTCTTCTTTATTCTCCATGAGTTTTTTGCTAGGTTCCCTCCACTCATAATTATACCTAGTATTGATCTATGTTAGACCCACTTTATTACTTACTCTCTATCTTCTCCCTATTTTTCGGTTTCTCCTTCCTTTAATAGTCCCCCTATTGTATTCTATTCTCCCTATATTTCCATTTCTTCTTCCCTTGATTATTATCTTATTATTTTTTTATGGTATGTGTGTCTTCTCCCTAACATTTAATTGATCCTCCAAAAGAATGATCCCACTCCCCCTTTTTCTTTATTCATGCTTCCCCCTTTCTCCCTAATTAATAAATTATTTCCCTTGTGGAACTCATTTCGTTGGAGGGTAAATGTTTTTCAAATCCACTGTTTTCTTTATTCATGCTTCCCCTTTAATATTCACAATGATATTCCATTCCACATTAACATTCTCATTTCTCTTTTATAAATAGAAAACTATAGTATTCACACATTGTGTTGACATTTACAATATCTATATGGTCATCCCAAGGTTTAGTGGCAACATAAAACAATGGTTGTGTTAATGATCCAAGTACAAATCATGTTGTCCTACATGTTCCTTCCTTGTATGTAGCTATGTTTTTTTTTCTTTTTGCTTTTGATGTTTCTTTGAACCTTCTAAAGCAATTGATAGTATTTAATATTATATAATATCATATTAAAAAACATATAATATTACAACACAACATTATATAATATAAAAAAACAACTCCAATTGGTTTCTTTAATGAAACTAATTTCAAGATTAATGGAGTCGTGATATATAAATATCTAATATTCCAAGGACTTATATGAGGAAATGGAGGGTCATTGGTTTGTATTAAGACAATTTTGTAGGTCACCAATATAATTTAATGACATGATGGAAAACATCAAGTCTCACATATTAAGAGATTGTGGCATGGGAGTAGTGAATTCCTATTGGTAACTTGGAAAAGAGGAGGGATTTCACACTTCTAACATCAACCATACCATACAAGGAACATAATCAACATATAAATTTTAGAGTTTAGTTTTTATTTCTTTCTTCCAATCTGAAAGAGGCTCTATGAAATCAGTAGACGTGGAGAGTAACATGGTTTTCAATGGAAATTAAGATAATATATATATAATACGAAATTGTTCCGTAGGATATTGATCTAATCATAAGTAATGGCCATTATATACACCAATATTTTAACAAAACAATGTCGAACTTCATGGACATCATCAAACTCTAAGTATAAACCTTGTTGTACCCTCTTTGGCCATTACTTTGAAGCTAAATTTATCATACTAAAGATCATGGCATAATATTTTTAAATTTAAGATATGGATTGGAATCAATTTATGCTAATGGATAGTTTCGACGTCTACGTCTCATTGGAGTACTTCCCACCCCCAGGAATTTATTAGAAGATGTTCCATTCAAAACTTACTCGAGGGGTTTGAACTTACCAAAGCAATTCGATGCATGGGAAGCTTGGCCAGAGTGTACTTCTATTCAAACCATCCTAGTTCAGTAGCCTTCATTGTAATCTCTTATGTAAGCTTTCAATGTGGGTCTTTCCCTAAGAGAAGCTAACTATTGTATTACCATCGAGGCTAATGAGATTACCTCCAACTCTTACTAGCCTAGGGTTACCTCTAAAGGTACCATCAAAAAATTATTTGAAGCAATCATGTGAGTCTAGCCAAGCTTTCATTTTCGATTATGAGATATCCAATTTCCATGAGTAATTAGGCTCCGGTTTTAAGTGCAATTGTTAGAATTAAGGAACTCCTAAAGAAAAATTACTAAAGCCATAAATAGTTTTGTAAGTTGTTTTCCAAAAAATTAAAATTTAACTCTGAATTATAGATATGTTTGTTAAATATAATCAACAACCAAAAAATTTATTTAAATATTTTTTTTAGCTCATACACTTTCATTCCAATTTCAATATATATAATTAGGGTTAATGAAATTTCTACATCAATATTTAAATACGGTCTCCTATTTTAAATTATTTTCCCATAGTAGATAATCTCCTAAAATGTCATACTCTATTTTATTTAATGTTTATTGAAAAAAACAACCTACAAAATTTAAGGTTTTCATCCTTATCCCTTTTAAAATAATTAGATTAATTGTGACCCATGGTCATATAATTTTTTTTTTATAATATTGGTTTCAATTCATAGTGCAAATGGTGTGACCATGGTAGTAAATATTCAAAAGTCAGTAAATTTGGTGGCAACCAATTTTAAATTTGAATTTTTTTTAGAGGGAACCCAATTGGATCTAATGAGTGTGCATTTTCTAGGAATTCAACAACTTAAAATTGATATTTAAGAAAGAGAAGCTTTGAAAACCCTGATTTTGTCAATGCAATCCTTGGTACTTTGTTGAAATCACAATAAATTACGAATATCAGGTATGCAAACACTGATAATGTTCCAATTATTTTATATTTTACCTAGAATCTCCTAGCCTGGGCTTTGATTATCTCTAATCATAATATCGTCTCCCTGAATGATACAATTTCTCTTATTTGTAAAAATTTTCCGGGCTGTATAAATTAGTATTCATAATATTGTATGCCTCAGCAATTCCTAGTCATGGATGGCCTTTGAGCTGCAATAGTTTCCTTGAACTCGCATTAAGACTGTTTTCCATTGTCCCTTAAATAGATAATTTTAAATGCTTCTAGGTTTTCATTCCACAAATCTATGCTCTAAATTTAAAGATATAGGTTGAATGCTGCGATTCACCACATTTAGCTTAGTCACATGGATTTTCAAGAATTATTAAATAAGTTGTAGGTAATCAATGGTTTCCCCTGCTTTTCTGAAGCTAGAATTAGTACCGAAAAAGAGATTCACATAATTTGAATGATGACTACGATCGCCAATGTCTAGCATCGCAGATGGGGGAAGAGTGGAAAATAATGAGAATATTCTGCCTTTCTCTGCCATGATAATCCAAGAAGTACTTGAAGACTTAGTGTTGTTGCCAATGCAGTTCAGAGTGGTCTTCTGCTCATTCCTCCTGTAAATCGGCCATCTATATCAGCTAGTCAGGAAAGGACGGATAAAAGTACAGATATATAAAAGACTCTTCTTCTTCTTGCATGATGGGATCATTATATTGGTCATAAGCAAAAAGAAGACGTCATTAGTATTTATGTCCAAGTTAGGGAACTTCAACCAAAATGGGTGAAATCAATTTTTTTATGGCAAAGTATCATGATGACCTTGTTGCTGATGTTAGGAATAGAAAAGAAGGGAGCATTACAGTGGAATGTAGCTGGCTTACAACACTCTAGAAATATTTCCCGTTGTCTGAGAAGTTGGGAGTGGGTATCTATTAACCAAATTTGTCCAAGACTTTGCAACTGTCCCAGTTCCCGAATGGAAAAAATGGTCTAGGACTTGCACCTCTTTTTTTTCTATCCTTTATTTCCAGTTCCATCCAGCAAGTTTTTGCATTCTGAGCCCTAGTTAGTTAAAATGAATCACCCTAGCGATAAATCTCTCTATATCACGATCTTACTTTCTCTCCTATTTATGTTGAGGCCCAATGTCTACTTCTGCGAGGTCTACTTTCTCATGCCATTGTAATTGCTTAATGGTTGCTCCATTTCCTTTGCATGGCCTTTATAGTTTTTTCTATCCATACAAATTTTGGCCTTATTTAAGGCTTATCTTTTTATGACAGGACAAGGACATCGTTTTTTCTATCCATACAAATTTTGGCCTTATTTAAGGATTATCATTTTATGACAGGCCAAGGACATTGTTCGTAGCTCAATGAAGTTCACTACGTAAGCAATGAGCAATAGATGCCCTCTTACAAGAAGATAATAGGCCCAAATGTGGGGGCAGGCATTTCATAAAATAAAGAAAATGCAACTCACTAATTCCAAATTTCCCATTCAACCCGTAGTCCAGGACTTTGCACCTGTCCCATTTCCCAAATGGAAAAAATGGTCCAGGACAAATGAACTTCAATCCTCTGTGCATTTTTCATTTATATCTTTGTTGTAGTTTTTCATTTTTATGCTTTCTCACTCAAATCTAGAGTAACATAAATTTATTTCTCCAAACTCTTTCATGAATTTCAGAGTATTGTTTGCAATACTGTATTATAACAAACAAAGTCAACAGAATTGTTCAGTTTGTTGGGTCAAGCAATGCATTTCAATCCTTTCAATGTGCAATTCAAGATGGTAGTTGTTGCCTTATTTTAGAATAAACTTCATGTCCCCCTTAAGTTCAAGTGATTGCATTCCTGAAATACCATCTTTTAAAAAATTACTTTTTATAAGATTAAAAAACTCCTTTTTTTGTAAATATACATCTGCCTTTGTAGGATGGTAGGGTGCTGGTTAAACTGCTTCTGACTCTGATGCCATATATTTATTAATAAAAGGGGAGTTTTGCTGTGGATAGATAGTCAGGAAATAATCATAGGATTGAAGGCCAGGGGGGGAATGCTTCCTCCCACTAATATTGCTTGCTACCAGTCAGAAACAAAACAAATATATAAACAATCTCTCATTTCCCCTTAGCCATCTCTGATTTATTTTCTCTTCCTAGTTGGGAGAATAAATGTTCTATCCAACCGATGACAAGATTGTTGTGGAACTAGCTATGATCACTTCTTTCTTCCTCCCACTCTCTTTTATCCACCCGCTGGCGGGGACCACTTCATGACCACCCCAAGCATTATGAGCCCCACCTTCTATAAACTAACCCTTATTATTGGAACTGGGATACCAGAATGTGAAATAGGGATTGAACACATGGAAATATTATATTTCATAAAAACTAGTTGTTCCTACATTCTATATATGTAATAACTCCAGGCAACCTCCTTAGGATTTCATCATTCAATGGGAAACTATTATAGTCCATTATTTTTTTTGTCCAATTCAAGCTTAGGGTCGAGACCCTATTTTTTTCAATATGAAATTTTATTGATGTATACCAGAGTATCTTTTTTAGTATGTTTGATTTTATGCCCAAATATAGTTTGATCCCCAAGAAGAACCCTTATTGACTTTCATTTTTTTGTCCAACTCAAGCTTAGGGTTGAGACCCTTTTTTTTCCAATATGAAATTTTGATGATGTATACCAGAGTATATTTTTTAGTATGTTTGATTTTATGCCCAACTATAGATTGATCCCCAAGAGGAAGTCTTCCTAAGTTTCAGCCATAAGAGTAAGTTGCCAATTTTTTAATGGTGCCATATTTTCTTTTATGAATATAAGGTAGCGAGGGAAGCTCTGCATCGAGGTAAGTTCATGAAATTTTGATGTTTTTGTGCCAAAATAAATATCAACTTACTCTTGTAGCTTCATTATATAGCTTTTTTCAGTTACTTTCTAAGATATTAAGAACTTAGTCATTTTAGTAAAGTTTAATTTGAACTAACATAATCATGCCTAAAGCTGTAGATAAATGGATGAATTTGTACTTGAACTTATATTGATATAATGGGTAGTGAGTGGTCGCCGTAATTTGTTTATTAAATTTTTTCCTCTAATTACTCTTTTCCCCAACCAGAAAAACAAAGCTCCCAGCATTCTTTGAATTGTTTATTTCTATATTGCACCATCTCACATTTTATTCCTGATCAGAAATAACATCAAATTTCAACTGTTTGAATGGTTTCCCCATTTTCTCATTGGTTTCTTGTTATCCTGATGTGGAAAGTATATCCTTCCCAAATTTGGGAGAGTTTATGATTACTTTAGCCAGCTTACAGTATTCAAATTGGAATTCTTTGGCTAAGGAGCCACAAGTGGGTCCTGGGGGGTATCCATTCCATCAATGTTGAGCAAGACTTGCACTTGGATGCAACCGCCATCACAAGTACAAGTTGGCCCAAAGCACAAGAATGATAATCGTTGGAGAGAGTTGATTGAAGCCTAATAGGGCCAATCACAACACCCTACTTGCACCATTACAACAAGCCACCATTGACAATAGTTTCCCCTTTTCACTTGCATTAACTGACTGTATCAGCCAAAATTAGTCTAAGTTGTTTCTTCTATTTTTTCGTCAACTATTTTTCTGCCCATCTTATACCTTTTTATCTTTTGGTTTGGAAAACAAGTTCTATATTACTGCTACATAATATACAAAATTATAGCATCATTTGCTAGCTGATTTTTACTATCCTACTTATAATTCAACAAATGCATGGTTTGTATTCCTACATACAATTCTAATAGACTTAGCACTATGTATTGTTTAGTTTCCAAAATGGGTCCATTTTATAGACCAAAATATGCTTTGGAAGAATTCAGCGCCTTTTTACAAGTGTAAATAATTTAAAGCTATTAAAATTTCAAATTTGGAAGTGGATAACACCAGAAAACTGCTTCACTCTATTTGGCTCATCCTTTGGACAAATTCATTTGATTTGCCCCTTAATCTGTTATGATAATTTATAATCTGAATTGTAACTAAAAATATGATATGCATCTGCTACCAATGGAGGTTCTGATACCACTGATTGAAGCATCTTGGAAAGATGCACATTTTGATAAATATAAATGACTTATGTTTACCTCTAAGTTGTGTTGCATCCTAATGTCCTAGAGAATCTATTGTCATCTTCATTTTCTTCTCTTTGATTGTTTGATTTTGTGTATTGCTCTTGTTAGTGCTATTTTGTTTCCTTTTGTACAGAATATTCCTTCTTCAGCATCCAATCCAAATATTCCATTTGTTGGCTTCCATGTTTTTCATATCAAACTTTCGATTGTTGTAGCAAGAGAACCAAGACGTTTTATTGTTGTACATAGGTATGTTGAAGATTTGTGCACCTGTAGTAACTATTGTGTTCTTTGTGGTAAGGTATACTTAATGTTACTTAAATATTGTAAATTCTACATCATTACGATAATAGTATTAAATTTGTAGGGGTATTTTAATGAAATGAGATCTGCTTAAAGCAGTAGGCACTGATATATCTGTTTCAATGGTTCCTCCTATAATAGTTTCTCAAGGACAATAAATAGATTCCACTGATCATTACGGTCACCTCCATGCTATTTTTCTTAGGGGCTTGGGCTGGTCCATGATGGAAGACTTAGAGCTGAATTTGGTTGTGTCATGTTTACAAGTTTTCCTTTTAGCTAATAAGGATTTTGAATTCTAATGGTTCTATGTTATCTTAATTCGAACCTTAGCTTCTTTTGGTTTCTGGCTTATGTGGATTCTCTAAAGTTTATAATCCAACATGCATTACTAATTGCTTCTTATTACTCTGCATCTTATGTATCTCCTATCTAACTCATGGACAATAAGAGTAACCTAAGAAATGGCATAATATTGAATAATTCTGGGGATGTCTCTTCTACTTGTTAATTAGTCGCTATATATTTTTTCCATTATGTGCTTCTATCCCTTATGCTTGTTATTCAGTAACTATATTTTTTTCCATAGCATTTTTAGGAGGCAGAGGGAAGCATATTATAGCAGCTGCACAAGCTAAGTGAGAAAAATCACGTTCTACAGCTTTGCCACATCTTGTTTTATTCCCAGTCCTTCACTAATCTAATTGAGTAGTTCAGATCACAGTTCACCACTCCAACTTCACTTATATGGTGAGGAAACTAAGGATACAAAGGATGCCATTTCCCATACAGAATCAAAAATTCCCATAGTGAATGTGCAATAGTGGGGTCTACCAAATACAATGGATCTATAATCAAGTGAAGAAGGTAAAATAAGCTCAGAGAGAAAATTGGTTGGAGGGACACTTAGTGGGGATACAGAAGCAATAATTTCCAAGGACACTTTTGAAGGAATGATAGAGACGCTATCAAGGACGAAGGAAAGTATTGGTAGAGCATCGCGTAATTCTATTGATGGTGCAAAATATAGCCGTGCTGGTGAGGTAAGCTTGATATCTGTTATTTTCTAGTATGGTAAACAAGCAACTCATTTTATTTTTTTTTACTATTTTTTTTTTACTTTTGGAAAATTAACGATGAAAATTGTCAAGGATTAGAGTCAAGAATGAATATCTTGCATGTGGATAATTTCTGCATTCATAGTGACTTATGAGAATCCTATACATTGGGTATTTTCCCCTGCATTAACTTATTTGTCAATGTATTTTTAGTTAGAAATTGAAACCTCTTACATATGGATGTGATAATCAAAAGACCAAACTGGTGTCTTCAGTAAAATGCACAGTATCCCCTTCCATTCTCTACTACCCAATGGTCTCTTGTTGGCCATAGGATTTACCTATCCTCCCTGGAATTGATTTTCTTGGATTGATTGAGCACAAAAAAATATAGAAAGGCTATAGGATTACACTCACATTCTAATATATATAATGTGTTTTTTTGTAACCACTCTACAATATTAGGATCTAGGTGAAAATCTGCCATCTATTCTGCATGATGACTTGCATTGATTTAAAGGCCAAAGCAGGATCCCTCTGGATGATATATCTCATTTGTAACAAAGGTGAAAATTGATGACCATGCATGAAGAAATTACCAAGAACAAGAAACCTCTTAATTACCTATCTTCCTATTGCATTGGCAAGGCCTAATATTTTATTTCCTACTTGAATTTACCCAAACAAGGTATACATATGAACCCTCTTGTAATTGCATTACAATTGGTTTCGATAGAGCTTCATGGATTGATTAGCTGAGATAATGTTACTGTATCCAGAATTTGATTTGGTATTGAATTTTATGGCATTCCATACCCACCAATCCAAATTATGAAGCTTATTAAGAAATGGATAATTAGAATCTCCTATCACACTAAAGGAACATACTTTGGATTAAAAAAATAAATGTATGTTCCCATCAACAATAATTGAAATTTGTTGCAACCAATGTTAATAGGTTCTTGTATTATGGTGCTTAATGTGGAATTAAGCACCCTGTTTTGAGAAATCATGCCTTGCCCATGTAGTGACATATTGGTTAGTGATGAAGGTTCCTTCAATGTAACACCACTGCATCATTTTATGTCTCAATTTGGTAGTGAATTCAATTTGTACGGTAATATGAGCTTGTTGGAGTGTGTACTAAGATAATGGAAATGGGCCATACATCAAACATATACATCCTTCATGTCAGCATGAGGGCCCTTGTATCAATAGCATTTTACATATTAGATATATATCTAAAATAACTTGTTTCAAGCTCAGAGTTGAGGTGTTTAGCCAAAGAATAAGATCATGAAACCAAGTACAAAGAGAGGGATTTCCCATGTAGTGATATTGGTTGTTTATGATGCCTCCTCTAATGTTATAGAACTGATTCAATTGGAGATCAGATCAATTATGAATTTAGAAGTTTATTATTAAGAACTTGTTGTGGGTAGTAAGATGATCCTAGCTGACCATGTATTACAAACTAAGATTGGGATTTTTCTCTTTTATTGACAAGTTTGTATAGTTAGACTACATATGTCTAAAGTAAATGTTTCAAGCTTACTGTTGTAGTGTTAGCTAGAGAACATACCTGATTTACCAGGATATAGATTCATTATATTTTTTAAAACCCAGGATCAAAATACGGCGGGGAAACGACAAGTACAAACAAATATAAAAATATTTTTACAATAAATACAAAAAATAGAATGGAGAAACAAAACTATATAGGAAACACAAGAGTAGAACTATAAGTTATTTCCAAAAATGAGAGTTCATGTACCATAAATGATAATTTGATAAGTTGTGATATTGATCATTTTAAAAACCATTTCAGCATGAACTTGAAGCAGCTCATAATAGTGTTTTTGTGAGCTACATCCACATGTACCTATCAACAGGGAATAAAGTGATTTTCTTGAACGCCATGGAAAGACTACAAAACAGTGTAGGTGAAGTGAGAAACAACATAGTACATAAAGATAGATTAGCTCTTGACAACAAACCTTGAACATAAAGATATATCAAATAAAAACGTTGAAAGTAGACCTTGATATTGATATATCAGAGTTCAAGAGCATATCTTGATGTAAGGATAGATTATACCTTGAGCAGGAATGGGGTTTACTCTAGCCATTAGGCATTTAGGGTTTTTTAATTTTTTCATTAAACAATAATTTTTTTGGGTGAACAATGGGTCATAGAAGCACTGGAAGTTGTAGGATCCATTTGAAAATTTCAGGAATTGTTTGATTTTTCACAAGATCCGTTTGAAAATTTAAGGATTTATTATTATTATTTTTCACAAGATCCATTTCATGGGACAAGGATATGATTCCTTCTATAGGGGATCCATTTCAATGGTGGATCCACCTCGGATACGTATAGGATATATGGATCCACATATCCTACACACTGTTGTGGTGGATCCGGTAACAAAGGAACATACTTATAAATCTTCAGGATGGTGTAAGAAGGGAATTTTTTTTGGAAACAGTGAATGACATGGGTCTGATTTATCATACAGTCAATGTGAGCACACTCTGAGCACTGGAAATTGTACCTTGTTCAAAAAAGAGAGGAAGGACTGAGTTAAATCTTTGATGAGGTAGGCACATCTTTGGTTGGTTAATACAAATCTTATGCTGAAAATTGTCATTGGATGATGGTTTTGTTGAGCTTGGATGCTTTTTGTGATATCATGGTTGCCACCTATGTAACTATATTTGATGAATTTCGTCCAAAACAATTGAAATTTGTTGAATGTGAAGGAAGGTTGATTGCTCAAATTGAATTTCAAAATGTTGGCAAAGTTCAAATATTAATTGTAATTTTAACGAGAAAAAGAGTTAATTAGAAAAACTTAGGTCAAATATTTTGTGAATTTGGCATGTTTTAAATAGATTTGAAATTTAAACAATTGCATTTGTTTTTTTATTTGGAATATGAAATTATAAAAAAAAATCACATTTCTTCTTTTTGAACTTAATTACGAATTTTATGAAACTATTTTACACTAACCAATTTTTCTTGAATTTTATTTTCCCCAATTTTGAACTAGTTGACTAGGTTGCCACTAATTCTGATGCAAAATTAGAGAAATTCAACTCAAACATAGTCACATACGTTTGAAGCCTAAAGAGTAGCATAGTTTTATCAATCCTTATATGTATGGAGACTTTAGTTCCTCCACTAATGTTACAGATGATTGTCTTATCTCAGAGTGCTTTGTACAATGTAGATTCTATTATAACAATACTGCAATGCAATATACAATTTTACATTAATTTAGCTTCTTATTGTGAACACAATCATTCACACCTGGTATGGTAGTGATTTAGTATGAATTTAATTAAAGACAATTTTCTTCCGACAAGAATAGTGTAAAATGAACCATTTAAATGTTGTCAATTTCATCCAAAAGTAGATAATGGGAGGGGGGTTTAGAATCGTCATTGTTGTCTCCTTGAGGGTATTTAGTGCAGTGAAAGTTGGACTTTAACATTGAACACTCGTGAAAGAGAAGAGATGTAGAAATATATATTAATTGAGTTAATTGATACAATTTGCTAGCATATTTTCACAGTGGTTTAGTTACTTACTCTACATGACCATCCCTAACTACCAATACTAACAATTATTCATTAACTTGATTGGTCATTAACACTCATGATATTTATTACACATTAATACATAATATATAAGGGATCCTAATATATTATTGAGTATCGGTTATTCTAACAACTCGCATTAACACCAAATACAATTGTTTTAACTCCCCCCAATACAAAATCCATAGAATCTTACTCAATAACTAAGAAATGTTGTGTTGGTAATGAAATGTATGCAATGTCAGATCAACCAAGTTTTGCATTGGGACATCAAAGGAATTTTCTTGATTTTATCAATATTCTTTCTTCTCTTTCTTTCATTATGATATATGATTATTGAAACAAGTGTTTGAACATGAATTTTTATGATTTAAATATGATATTATCTCCCAATTGATACTAGTGGGATTCTAAAGATTATGGATTTTTTCATGACAAAATCTTTTTGTAGTGACCAAAATGGAAATGTGACCAATAGAGTAATCACATTGTGATATAGGTAATTGAAATATGACCTATTTTATGATCACAATCAATTTTGTTTATATTATGAATGCTTTCTTGCTTACAATGCAAAATCTACATGGAACTTCTTTAGAGTGTTGATTTTGCGTTCTAATGTTATGCGTATCCCCCCTGGAGATTCCATTTCTTGCTTCTTTGTTTATTTATGTTAGAAATAGTAAGCTCACTGCCATTGAGTATTCCTCTAACATGGAAGGTTTTGCATTCATATTTAAATGGATGTTGTTCATAGTCCTTAGGTAGTTATACCCATTTCCAACATCTGCATAATGACTATAGAGTATAGACCTATGCCCTGACATGATTGTATTTTTTTAAGTATATTCAATTCTATTTCTTTCCTAGTGTTTCAAGTCATGCCTGGTTTCCCAAAAAAAAAGATAAAAATACAACCTCATCCTATACTCTATGGCCCCATGAATATGCTTATATCCAATGTTATTGGGGATCATTTAGATCTCCCAGTGAAAGCACTGCAACATCACCTTGGGAAGAAAATAAACATTATGAATTGGCATAACAATATATACTAACCATTTTTCCTTGTGGATATTCATTAGCTTGATGGAAAAAGGAAATTTTCTCATCCCATGGTGGATAGGATCCATGTGAAGCACCAACTATTGGGTTGATCATCCTCTTTTGATTCTCCTTATTTCTCCACTTATACATGGCTCTAGGATGATAATTCTTATCTACTATATCCTTGGAATACACAATAAGATAATTGTTGTTGATAGGTCTCATATAGTGGTACAGTTACGGTTGCTAGGGAACAATGATTTTTGCAATCCCATTCAGCCAATTTCTTGAGTTTTTTTCAAAATTCCTAGAAAAGGTTTATGGATTTCATAACCTACCTGATCATATATTGTGAACGTATACAATCTATCATCAGTTTTTGAGCATTAGATACTCAAAGTTGTATATTGATCCTTTTACCATTATAAAAGAATTTGTAAGTTAGGTTTCCAAATTCTTAAAGGGTGCTAGCTCAATGGAAGAGCGTCTGCCTTACAAGAAGGAGGTTGGTGCTTCAATTCCTCCATGCCCTAATGATATTATAATATTGGTTACAAACAACTAAATTAGTAAGCAAAAAATAAGAGATAAGTGACCAAACAATGAGAGATAAGGGACTAAACAAAAAGACCAAAATTCATATATAAAACTACTAAAAACAACTAAATTAGTGACCAAAAAATGAGAGATGTGAAACTAGGCATTAAAAAGGATGCAACACGTGGGGCTAATGTTGAATTCAACCATGGCATTGATATGGTAGCAAAATAATACATGAAACGAGGCATTAAAAATGATGCAACACGTGGCGCTAATGATGAATCCAAGCATGGTGTTGATATGGTAGAAAAAAAGACATTACTTCGGATGCAAAACATTTCACTACATAGGAACAAAAATATGGTGCAACAATAGAGGAAATATTTGGCATCATTTTGGTAGCAAAACACAATGCAAAAAAGGAAGCAAAAATTGGTGCAAATTTGGAAGAAAAAAATTGGCACATATTTGGAAGTAAAACATGGTGCAAAATGGGATGCTAAAGTGGTAGCAAAAATGGATGCAATATTGGATGCTAATTTGGATGCTAACATGGTGCTATTAAGGATGCAAATATGGTGCTAATGGGGATTTCATTTAAGAATCAAAATAGGACACTTGCTAGGAAGCAAAATATGAGGTTATTTAGGAAGAAAACCTCAACGTTGTTTAGGAAGCAAAGTTGGACGCTATTTTGGAAGCAAAAAAATAGAAGCTATTTTGGATGTCATAGATGATGCTATCTAGGAAGCAAAATAAAAATAAAAATTAGACGCTTTAAGTTTTTTCTATGATGAGTCCCATTTACCATCTAGTTTGACCACTCAATGTAAAAAGATTACACTAAAAATGGACACTAAACGGGATGCTAATTCCAAGATTTGTTGTAGTGATAGGCTTGGAACCCTTAACAATCCTCAAGGTGCTTTCAGCTAGTCACGACAGTACTAGCAGGCTTAAGACACATCACAACATCCATTAGCAGGCTCAAGACAGGTCATGGTTTTATCTAGAAAGCATTATCAGAATTTACACATATGAAAATGACACAAACATGAAACACAAACTGAATATGAACATTGTGATGAATCTCAGAAACTAAAAAAAACACTTTTCATTAACACTTCTAAGAAAGTTTACAGAGCTACAATCTAAGCACAGAGGCTTCAAAAATGAAATTCGAACCCTTCCTCCTCTGTAGAGGTTACATTTATAGTGCAATTTACCCCCAATACGTATCTTGAAACATGGCATCAAAATTAGTTACATTACGGGAATCAAACCCGAAAGTACATCCTAAATCCTAACAATATATGATGTGGCATATACATCATGCCCACAAAACATTTTGGGAAGGAACACTATGCTGTACGTGACCAATAAAAAAGGGGAATCTCGACATCTGGGGCTTTCTTGCTTACTTGATGAAAATGACAACTCCCAGCATATTTTTAACAAACTATGGCTGACTCAGCTACTAGAGGGCCTTCTAGTATGATGATTTCTCACTCTATGTATGTATTTCCATTGGTGATCTATAGGGGTGTTCATCTAAAATAGCTCCTTTAGGATAACATCCAGGTCAATCAGGGGGCTATGGCCAATAGCAAGGAGATATGATTTGACAGTCATGAATTGAGACAGTAGCTCAAATTCCTTGCTGATTTTATCGATGATTACCTCTCCCCTTAGCACACCATTCAAACCCTCAAACTTTTCATGGTTTAGTCTTTCCTAATTCAAGAGTTTAACATATTTTATCTGAGGGGGATCAACTTTCCCTTTGGACCCCAAAACTCAGAGAAGAATTTTTGAAACAGGGGCTGGAAAAATTTGTTGAACTTTTCTACCTCTTGCTAAATAATGTTAATCCTAGTAAGTGCATTCTGCAACATGTTGTGCTTTGTGGACATCCTCCTTGCTGCCACCAGAACTGATATCATGTTATTAATCCCCAGGAAAATTAGTTCTTCCCCAGAGGCTGAGTTCAGAACAACAATCACCTTTTGGTCCTCCTCCCTAGGACTTTGTGCTAGACTTTCCTGCAGGGCTTTACATCTTCTGCTTACTACCATAGTAGCCTGTTTATGCTCATACACCATGACCAAATTCTTTTCTAATGTTGGAATCTCCTGTATCACTACATCCTAGAGAAAATGTTTAGCCCCTTCCAAGGGAATTCAGCCTATGGCCCTTTCCTCAAACCTGGTTACCTTCTCTTTGAGTGTCCTGATCTCTTCAATAGAGTCTTCACTTTCCTTAGTAGTGATCCTGCCCTTGATCTCTTGATTGAAATCCTTAAATTGAGTGATTTCTAGGTCCTTTGGGGACATTTTATACATATCTTTGATCGCCAAAGTAGTGGGTGATCTATCCTCATGGGTGCCATGTTCATTTAATTCATCAATTCTCTTTTGCATATTTTGCTTCTCTTCTTCCCATGTGTTCTTGTCAGCCTCCAACACAGCAAGGAGAACTTTTAGATCCAAAACTTCATGCTGTAATGTCTCAATATCCCCTTGTAACTGGATGTCTTTCATAGGTGTCTTGATTTTCTTTTTGTAATTTTGTATCTTGGCCAGTGTCTTAGATGGTAAAATAGCTTGCTCTATTTCCACTAGCTACTTATATGCAAGGGGATGCTATAAAGTGTTATGTGTTGTTAGGTCTGCCACTTGGTCCTTCAGGAGATTAACCTATAGGTTCAAAGTCTTGTTTGTTTCCTTTTCCTTATTCAATTGGGTCTCCAGTTTAACCACCCTTTGCTAGGACTTGATATGGGCTAACACCTCCTTAGTCAGATCAGCATAGATGAGATCACTAACTCCCTTATGGAACACAATATTATCTAGGATTGAGAACCAATTCATCTTGAACTCGACCTATGAAACTCCTTCCTCATTACTTATGGCTAGGTTCAAGGAATTTGTTGTAAGATTCCTGGCAGTAGTGAAAGAGACTTTGCTTCCTGATAGCTTTCTTAACTCCTTGGAATGCTTCTGAGTCTCAGCCTTGGATTGCTCTTTGAGTTGCCCACAAGTGGTCAACATTTTCCTTTCAGTCTTAAATGTTCAATAGTAGAGAAAAAAAATACTTATGATAATTGAGTAGAGAATCCTCACCCCCTTTCTTCATTGATTGTGTGGTTATTTGGGTCTTTCTCTCTGAGTGTGTAGTGGTTGGATTTACAACCACTAGTTGTTGCGCAATCACCATTTGATTTGCAACATTTCCCCCAGTAGGGTTTACTGAATCAAGATCCTCCTATATCATTGTCTTGAGGGAATCATATTCAAAACTAAACTCCTGCACCGGGTTGATTACATCCTCCTCTACGTCTATCCTAGGATTCTTGCTAGAGGTTTGTTCATCGCATTCTATATTCTCCACCCCTGGCCGAGACCTTATTCTACAACCATCACTGTTTAGGGGCAAGGGAGTAGCTAGGAACGTACCTTACACTTCTTTAAGAGCTTGAATTTTCTCTGCAGGAGTCCAATCAAAATCACAAGTAAGAGAATTTACCTCCTGGGACAACTCGGGGATCATGGAGTGAATAAAGTCTGACCTCTGCACCTAGAACCTCCTCTAGGAAATGATCCCCTTAGGATCGTAATTATATGCATGAGTCACTTGAAACTTCATGGCATTCAAAAATTTCTCCACCATTGGTAACGTTGTTGGATTCTTCACAATGAAGGGCTCGAAACTAATAACGTATTTGATCCAAGAGTCCTTCGTGTGAGCAGTAAAATGCTCCTCATTAGCAGAAATCCTCTGCTTGATCAATTCTAGTGTGAATATTGAGGGATTTAGGAAAACTGGTAGCATGAAAGGGGCAACTAGAAAACCATATACCCTGATAACTGAATACTTCTGCAGCAGGAACCAATCTCCAATACTCTCTTGCTGCAAGGCTGCCTTCATGTCTTCTGATATCCTCCTCTTTAGGGTTGAATAGTATGGATATTCTGAGGACAATTCTGTCAATGAACAGGGTGTAAGACTAGTCCTATATTTTCTGGACAGACCGGGGCTAGTCTTTTAACACCTCTGGATCCACAACCTCAAGGTTCTGCTGGTTGGAACTGACTATGATGGAAAATAGATACACCTGGTATCTAAAGTGCTTATCCAAATCAAACTTCTCAATATGAGAATTGATTTCTTTGGACAAGAACTCATCAAACTTAATTCCTTCTTTAGATTGACTCAGGTGAAGGAGATGCCTAGCATTATTTCAGAGACCATGATATCGCTATCAAGACCTAGTATTTGACTCAAGAGGGAGATGGATGATACGACAGGATTTATGAAAAATTCAGAGGAGAGTGGGGTGATAAGGCTCTCTGAGGGAACTGGGGTGTTCAAAATGGTTTGGAACAATTTATTCTTGGACTTTAGGTCAGATTTCCTGAACACCCACATAACCTCTAATTTGGTGAAGGGGATCAGGGCCTGACATTGGGCTTCAGAGAGACCCAGGGAAACCCTGATGTCTTCTGGTGTAATTCTTCAAATGACATCAGAGTGGGTATCATCTAAGATGGCCTTCCTAGTGGGGGATTAATTGGAGGAAACCCTTTGGAAAATATCTAAGAAATTGGGCAATTGTTCAAATGTGAACGCTATTAAGGATGAGTTTAAATTTAGCAACAGTTCTGACTGGTCTCTGAAAGGTGACAACAAATCATTTTGGGCATCAGTGACACTGAAAAACCACAAATGAGGATCATAAGCATCGTAAAGTGGATCACAGATGATCTCCTTAGATGGGTGAAGGAATTTTACAGAAAAGGCAATGGCAGAACCGTCGAAAGGGCTGATAAACAATGAATGAGTATCTGGTGGTGACGGTCGACACTTCTGGAGGTTGCAATTGTATCTAGCTAACTTGTTCTTGGAGAACATCGGATTCGCAAGGTGGTGGAAGTATTAATGGATTGTTAATGTCAAGCTGATTAGCCTTATAAACCATCACACTCCCTAAAAGTGACCTTTGTACCTCCTATCTTCGAGCATAATATCCAATGGGGAGGGACCCACCATATTTTGCAAATTTGTTTTTTATATTTATAGTTATATTAATGGGTTAAAATATTAAATATATTGGATTCAATATAAAACCAAAATATTATGTAATTGATGTTTGGATTTGGTTATTATAAGGTGTAAGCTTGTATGGTGTAATATATGGTTTTCATGTGCTAGTAAAGGCTATTTTGGAAAGCATATGGGTGTACTACATGAATATTCCTAACTGTATATTGGAAGGAAGTTGAGAGGCCAACTCTCAAGGAGCCAATTTGAGAAATTGGGTTGGTTTTATTTTCAAATGGCCAAAAGAAGGGACTGGACGGATTTGAAAACGAGGTATACTTTTTATATTTGATTCTTCAATATGATATTTTATAACATATGTCTTCATTGTAATTTATAGTGGATGTTTCTGACATGATGTGAAAATTGGTTCTATGTGGGATGTCAAAGGAATATCAAGTCGGGGTTGAATAATTCATAGAGTTTTCAAAAAGGAATTCAGAGGATAATAACACCACAAGATGCACTTGTAAAAAATGTTGCAATGTTGCAGTATTGATGTTTGCGGAAGTACAATACCACTTGATACTTCATGGTATAATAAGTTCATATAAAAATTGGTTTTTCCATGGAGAGAGAGTTCCTACTTAGGACTATATATTTGACAAGAGCAAGAAATTCCACACAACAAAGATGCATGATTTGCCTCGATAAATTACACATGGTGATGAACACATAGTCAGATATCAATATGATAATCATACTGATGAGTTTGAAACATTGCTTATAAATGATACCGAAGTTCTTGATAATGATGATCATAACAAGGAAACCATGGTTGATAATCCTATGGTTGAAATGGTGAATGATGCTTATCAATATTATAATGAAAATCTAGATGTGAATTGTGAAAATGACCAAGTAGAATCAATTAATATCTAAAGTTAATAGAAGATTCCAAGGAACCATTGTACCCAGGTTGCACTAGTTTCACTAAGCTATCCGCCACTGTGAAATTGTAAAACCTTAAAGTGAGAAATGGATGATCTGATGCATGTTTCACCCAGTTGTTGAAGTTGCAAAGAAAAATGTGTTGGGTGTTATCTCGACTAGATTAATACCAAAATATCTGGATGTGTTCTACTATCTTAAATACACCTAATATTTAACTATCGACCGGGGTTGGTAGGCTTAGAGTTTCTACAAAATATATGCGAAGGTAGAGGGGTTCCTAGGGCATTGTAGAAATACTTAAATAAAGAAAAGATTCAAAAATCTTTAAAATGAAAAACTGAGTCAAACTCCTAAATTAGTAATATGGCTGAACTAAAACAAAACATCAGACTAGGATAATATCAGACTATGTTATTGCAACTAACAAATGAGAATACAACAAAACCTATTAAATAAATTTGAGAGCTAACTATTCACAGAAAGTACATATTTAGAAATGCAATCACAACAACTAGATAATTTATAAACACATAATTTCTGACTAAAAAATATATTATCAACAACTACTTGAAAAGCTGGGGTTCAAGAAAGATTTAACTAATAAGTGAATGGAAAACTGAATAAAGAAAAGCAAGTAGAAAACTTAATAAAGAAAACTAAATAAAAAGCAAGTCAAAAACTTAATAAAGATAATTAAATAAAAAGCAAGTAGAAAACTTAATAAAGATAATTTTAAGTTCTTTTCTACAAGTCTTTTCAATAATCACAAAGTGAAAGGAATAGGTCTTATTGCTATGATAAATTGACAAGATACTAGTATACTAACAATTCACACACCTAACCCTACAAATCCATATACAAAGAAATAAATCAAACATAATTTCAAAACATTACAACAGTATTAAAGAAGAAAATCGGAAATTAAAAAGAACAAAATAACAATGCATAATTCAAAGCATGAGTTGGAAAGAGAAAATAAAAAATAAAACTTAGTAAATACTTTAAAACAATCTAATTTACGGCTCAAATAAAAACATAATTATTACCTAATAACTTCAATCAGAGCATAATAAAAAATCCAAAGAAACAGAACTAAAAACATGTTTAAAAATAAACTAAGAGCACGAAGGGTCGGATGGAAGGCCGGACAACAATCTAGAAGGAAGGTCCGAATGACAGTCCAGACACATAGTTCGACTGAGAGGCTGCATACAAAAAATAATAAAAATAGAACTAAATGATTTATTCATCAGCTGATTTTGTGCATATGAAAACAAGATGCATAAAAATAGGATTTAAACCTAATTAATCATTGCTTTTAACAGTGAAATAAACAAAGATAAATACATGAAAATAAGAAAATCATTGCATATTAGTAAACAAACTGGAGTTTAAATTACATAAACTTATAACATGAATAAACATAACTTAATCTATCTAAATTGATGAAAACAACCTATTCTATGTGCTTATTTAAATTCTATCTAAATTGATAAAAACAACCTATTCTATATGCTTGCAAATAAAACTGAACAATAAGCTAAGAATGAAAGGATTAAAAGCAAACCTAAAAGTAAACTATACATGACTGGCCATTTATAAACAAAAACTACATTAAAGGAATAGTATGAATTTCATTAACTACGACAAATACATGCTACAGGAAACAGAGAAATAAATGATTGCAAAAACTTAACTACCTAAACAAATTAGAAATAAATCTGCTTATCTGTAAGGATGAGATAACAAAAACTCATACAGAAATAGAAACCACAGATTGTCAAGGGGCCCTCTCAACAATCATGGATAATGCCTAGCGAATGCTTGCACATGCAGTCATAAACAACAAAGCATAGATTTCTTATTAAACAAAAGGAACATAGTTACAATATCCTTCTCTCAAAGCAAACTAACTATCTATCTAATGGATTGATCAATCCCTTATCTCTCTGTATGGAGGTGTTTATATACATACTGTTTTCAAGAGGTTGAGCAAGTTGACCCTTTAGTGGTCGACTGCTCTTCTAAATTTAGTCAATCATAAAAGGCAATAATAGTTTACAGGCCAACACATAGGAATATCCCTTCTTTGATGTAAGTTTGGTTTTCTTCATTGTGAACGTGGAATGCAGTCTTCTCTTTAGCATGAATAGGGCGTCGTGGTGGTGTAACTACTCCTCTTTCCACGTGACTGGTGGAGTTGTAGCGAGTGAAGGAAATTGCAAGCTGGTGCGCTATCTAGAACACGGATTTATTACTCAGGCACGTCGATAACAATTTATTTGCAGGCTGTTTTATATTTTATAGTGCGCAGGATGATGCGGCGATTTGGACGGAAGGCTGAACAACTAGCTGCATTGTGAGCTGGATACACTGAGCGTTAATATTGGGCAACATGGAAAACCACCAGCGAATTTTGCACAAAAGGCTGGATGACGAGGTAATAAGCCACATCATCGTGACAACGACGATCCTCTAGAATGTTCCCTCCTTTGAATGTGTGAGCAGTGAAAACAGAATGGAGAAATTAATGCACCTACAATCCTTCTAGATTGTTGATTATGCTATCACCTGGGCATGTGGTCAATACAATAGTTTGCAGATTGCTTCAACATTTAATGTCTGAAATTAGTTATGGACAACGTGCAGCTTGATTAACGAGCTAGACGGCGAGCTGCGTGATGAGCTGGACAATGAGTTGGATGGCAATTGCATAGATTGGGCTGAATGTCAAGATGAATGTATTTTATTTATAAATTCACCCAACCATACTACATAACCTACAAACAAATATGTAAATCAATTAATATATTAAATATGCTTTAAATAATATAGATTTGAGTTAATAAAATCATAAAAATGATATTAATAACCAAAGTTGAATAAACATTAAATTTGTTCTTACCTTTTGCTGAATAACGACCTGCATGACATAAAATACACGAAAGATAATAAAATATGAATTTAAATGTGTTCTTTTAACACCAAAAATGATAACAAAATGAGGCTCAACATTCCCCCAAACAGGAGAAATGCCAGGTCCCACTGAGAAAAGAAAAAGATAAGAGATCATACTATCAAAGAGAACTTTAAAATATAAGCCAACAACAGGCATATGCATGAATGAATGAGTTCATAAAGTTTATAATTAGTTCAACCATTAAAACTTTGGACAAGTTGAACATATGGTATAAAATTAATCATTTGATAGTTTATATGCATGATTGGGTAAAATGATAGGGTTACTAACAGTGAAATGATAACTAAAAACTTTTAAGTTCAAAGCATTCTCATGGAGGTAAAAACTATTTGCAGAAACAAAATTTGGTTAGCAAATTTTAGTGCTATAATATCACCAAGTTGAGATCGTCATGTGATATTTCATTTGGATTATCCTTCGATCTTAATATAGTCCTCCATATTGATCTTCTGTAAAAATATACTTCATGCTATAACCAAGTTCCTGGATAATTTATCCTGAAAAACACTTATCATTTTTTTGTCAGAGAAAATAGATTTGTCATAAATAAAAAACAACAGTCTAATTTTCCTAATCCTCCTTCCCCAAACCAAAGGTATGGAGTGTCCTCAAGCCATGAGAAAGAAGATTCGATTTTTCCTTAAAAAGAGTCCTATCATGCTGTTTTATTATTGCGTAAAAAGAAAAACTAACTAGTAAATGGAAATGATTCAGATATGTATATTCATGAAAAATAACAGTGCTAAGAAAGACCGCCTAAATGTTGATAAAAGACCTGAAAGCATACAGAGGAAAAACTAGTCATCCATGCCTTATTTAGAAGATATCTTGTCATCATAAGATATTTTGAGTTTACCTCGGAGTGTGTGAGATTTTATAGCTATAGGTCCCATTTCTAAGATAATGACATCCTAGGTATGTGTCGAATTAGATGGCTAGGTCCAATTCTAACTTACAACGATTCTCAAATGACATCGAAAACAATCAGCCTTAAAATAAAATTTGAAAATTTTTCTTCATATTTATCATCATTCTCTAAATCATGTGCATAGTAGTGCATTGACCAGATCTCTTTTACCTGAAATTGCCTCGCTGCCAGCAGGCCTGTTGAGTACCTCAACGGGTTTATCTTGGTACCATGTAAGCATAGTCCCACTGCCAGTGAGCCTATTTAGTACCCCGATGGGTTTAATCTCATTTATTGAGCTTCCTTGTTGTAAGTTTTTACTTAGCATTGACCCGCTGCCAGCCGGCCTATTCAGTACCCCGGCGTGTTTGCCTTGTATAATGATATTAAGTATATGGAAGCCGATTGGTACTAGAGAATGCTAAGCCCTGCTAAAACACATAATTCAATTTTATAAAAACTTATAAGTAATTCTCATAACGGCCTTACTCATAAATCATGTCAAAAGAGAATAACTTAAAGTTGTTCTTTGACCTTATAACCCTTCTTCTTCGTGAAAGATAAATAATGTTCCCCATAGGCAAAAATTCCACCTACTATCGAGTTATCACACAAAGATACTCAAGAGACAAGTTTTGATAATACAGATAGAATGAACTAGTAATCCAAAGGTATAAGATAAGATTCGAATAATGAGAGTAAGTATTATCACACAAATGTTTAAAATAGAAAATAGAAAATATACATGTTTGAATCAAAATACCCAAAAACTATCTGAATCATAAATGTTGATGTAATTGTAACTTCGGAATGTATTAACTTGTATATCTTATGTATTATACCCTGATGTTTTTTCTGGGAAGTGTCTGTAATGTATTTGAGTCATGTCATGCCCTGATGTGCCTATCAGGAGTTTCTATAATGTGAACAAGTCATGTCAATTCATTGTGAGTAACCCTCCTATTGATGAACGGTTAAAGTCCCCACAGTTGTGGGGCCATAGGGTTATTACACTATCTCAAAGAAGTCAACCCTAGGTGAGTTATTGTAAGTCAGGGCACCATTGTGTTAAGGATAACCCTCCTTGTTGGTCAGAGGGGCAAAGTCCCCACAAGTTGTGGGGCACTAGGGTTATTAGACTCTCTTAGAGATGTCGGCTCTAGTAAGTAATTGTTAAGTGAGGCCGACATGTTGGAGAGGATAGTAAGTGAATGAAAGAGTATAAATAGAGAGTGAGCCTCTCTATTTATCACACATACACTCACTCATTGGGGTGCATGAGTGAGAGAGAAGTTGTTGGGACAAGAGAGAGACTACTGCTGTCAGGAGATCATCTTTATGTTTTCGGGTTTTACTTTTTGGTGCTGATTCTATCTCTGAGGAAGTTGCGAGGTTTTATCCTTTATGGTTTCACCAAGGAAAATTCCTTGTGTCTCTTGTCTCTTGTGTTTTATTGCTGTGCATGTTATTCTCTCAGTTAAATATCCTAAGATCATAATGCTAGCTTGAATGAAAAAATCTAACAATAAAAGGAACGGTTAAGAATGATGTACACATAATTGTTTTTAATTACCACTATAAGCTGTAATTTTTAGGATAGGCTTAAGATAGCTTACGATCGTAAATTGCCTTTCAGATAATACTCCATGAGCTGCTTATAGATAAAAAAATTATAATCAGGCTGCAAAACCATTTGTGAGATGATTCATATTTATTTATATATATAAAAAAAGAGAAAAAGTGTCTCCTGCAAACAATTTATTAGAAATGGCTCTTATTTATTTGATAAAACAAAAACATATTTACATAATATCCTATTCTAATAAAAGAAAGGAAGTAAACATTTCAAGTATATGAATTCTTCCAATGTAACCATGTTCGAAGAAAAAATAGAAATATACCTTTATCCACATATAAGAAAAATATTATAATAATTACTGAGATATGAAGAATCAACTGAGCTATTTGATTTAGCAGTAATAAACATTGAAGAAGAGGATGGTACCGTGGCTTAGTTCCCTCTTGGAACCATAATTCAATGTGACTTATGCATTCAATGTTTTCTTCTTCATTTGTTATGTCATGAGATATTTCATTGAACTCTAGAATGCGTACCAAATCTGAGTTTAATGACAGGAAATATTCAGGTTCTAATGTACCTTCCTCATCGAATGAGAGGCATTCTAGGTTTATTTTATCTTCTTGGGAAAAAGGCCAAATAGAAACTTTTCTTTCTTCTGTAATTTTTACAATCCCTTGATCTATAACCTCTCCAAATCTTGTATGGATTTCTTGCAATAATGTTGGTGAGGTAGGGAAGGTAGATAAATGTTGCAGTTTAACACTATAAGCATATTGTATTGCTTTATTGTTGTTGGAAGGTGGACTGGACTGAACAGGAATATGCGTAAGGCATATAGGAGGTTTATGAGAAGGTAATTGTGGGAGGAGTAATTGATTAGCTTCTGTGATTGATCCTTCTTGAAAAATTTGTTGAAAATCTTGTAGAACAGGAAGTGTTGCACCATTAGAGAAAGTATCCATATGATCATCAGATGGGACATAAAAGATTTGTGAACAAGGTTGATAGGGGTTAAGATAAGGATGAAAAGAGGGTTTATTCTTACTAATATTGAATTTTCCTCCTGAATGCCTTCTACATAATTCACAAACATTATCATATGATAACTGAGGTACATCACCTCTTCCCATCAGGTTTAAAATTTCTAAATATTCACTTTTTATGCCTTTGAGTAAAAGTTTTTTTAAAGTATTTTTCCCTAAATGTCTTAATTTTGATCTCTGAAGGTTGTATTTAAAGTGCTCGACATAGTTTTCCAAAGTTTCTTCTTCTCCCTATGTTATTTCAAAGATGTCCTCGTTAACCTTGTAATACTCTTGGTATGTTTTCAAGAACATATGTTTCATGTCTTCCCAAGTTTGAATGCAATTCCCACCGAAGCTCATGAACCATTGGAGGGTTGTCCCTTTCAAAGTAAGAGGGAAAAATTCAGATTTTAAACATTATATGCTCTACAAATCATTTCCAATTGAAATAAAATTTCATCAGGGTCTTCATTCTCTAGTCCGTGGAAATTTGGAAAAATGGATGGGGGAGCATATTGTATTTGTGCCATTCCTCCTGGATCTCTAATAGGGAATTCAAAGGTAATAAATTCTTCATCCTTCTTTCCTACCATATCTTCCTACAACATAAATAACTATTCATATATTATATTGGGGTTCCTCTTTCAAATGTTTCTATCAGTTTGTTAGCAGGATGGGTGGTACTTACAACACCACTAAGTGATTTAATTGTAAAATAAGTCCTACACTTGATCTCGAGTAAATTATATGAAAGTAAATTAACTAAAGGCATACATACATTAAATTGAACTTATGAAAAGAAAATTATCTATGTCTGTGAAAATATTAGCACGCTTAAGGGAAATACATCAAACTTTGCGCAAAGTAGACATACTTGTGCGAAAAAGGAACAACAAGGCTTAGGGGAGGCTCACTAAAGTGGATGCGTCAGGCTGTCACACTATGGAAATTATGTAGTGAGGTTGTATTTGCGTCTTACTTTTTCCCCTTCCCCTTGCTGTGTAATGTAAAAGCAACCTATCTATCCTTACCTATCTAGAATTTGTACATGAAAAACTAAACTAAAAGAAAACCTAGACTACTGCTACTGCTGGGTTTGGGGGCACCTGTTATAATAGATGTGTAGGTTCTTACCTCTTTCATTACCACTTCCCTGCCACCAACCTATCACTAAACTTCATAAGCAAATTCTATTTTTTCTACCTTACCGAACAACTCCCCGGCAACGACGCCAAAAATGTTGGGTGTTATCTTGACTAGATTAATACCAAAATACTTGGATGTGTTCTACTATCTTAAATACACCTAATATTTAATTATCGACTAGGGTTGGTAGGCTTAGAGTTACTACAAAATATATGCGAAGGTAGAGGGGTTCCTAGGGCGTTGTAGAAATACTTAAATAAACAAAAGATTAAAAAATATTCAAAATGAAAAACCGAGTCAAACTCCTAAATTAGTAATATGGTTGAACTAAAACAAAACATCAGACTAGGATAATATTAGACTATGTTATTTCAACTAACAAATGAGAATACAACAAAACCTATTAAATAAATTTGAGAGCTAACTATTCACAGAAAGTACAAATTTAGAAATACAATCACAACAACTAGATAATTTATAAACAAATAATTTTTGATTGAAAAATATATTATCAACAACTACTTGAAAAGTTGGGGTTCAAGGAAGATTTAACTAATAAGTGAATGGAAAACTGAATAAAGAAAAGCAAGTAGAAAACTTAATAAAGAAAACTAAATAAAAAGCAAGTAGAAAACTTAATAAAGATAATTAAATAAAAAACAAGTAGAAAACTTAATAAAGATAATTTTAAGTTCTTTTCTACAAGTCTATTCAATAATCACAAAGTGAAAGGAATAGGTCTTATTACTATGATAAATTGACAAGATACTAGTATTCTAGCATTCACACACCTAACCCTACAAATCCATATACAAAGAAATAAATCAAACATAATTAAAAACATTACAATAGTATTAAAGAAGAAAATCAGAAATTAAAAAGAACAAACTCACAATGCATAATTCAAAGCATGAGTTGGAAAGAGAAAAATAAAAATAAAACTTAGTAAATACTTAAAAAAAATCTAATCTACGGCTCAAATAAAAACATAATTATTACCTAATGACTTCAATCAAAGCATAATAAAAAAGCCAAAGAAACATAATTGACAACAGGTTTAAAAATAAACTAAGAACACTAAGGGTCGGATGGAAGACTAGACAACAATCCAGAAGGAAGGTCCGAATGACAGTCCAGACACAGTCTGAATGAGAGGCTGTATACGAAAAATAATAAAACTAGACCTAAATGATTTAATCATCAGTTGATTTTTTGCATATGAAAACAAGATGCATAAAGACAGGATTTAAACCTAATTAATCATTGTTTTTAACAGTGAAATAAACAAAGACAAATACATGAAAATAAGAAAATAATTGCATATTAGTAAACAAACTGGAGTTTAAATTACATAAACTTATAACATGAATAAACAGAACTTAATCTATCTAAATTGATGAAAACAACCTATTCTATGTGCTTATTTAAATTCTATCTAAATTGATAAGAACAACCTATTCTATATGCTTGCAAATAAAACTGAACAATAAGCTAAGAATGAAACGATTAAAACCAAACCTGAAAGCAAACTATATGTGACTGGCCATTTATAAACAAAAACTACATTAACAACATAGTATGAATTTCATTAACTACAACAAATACATGCTACAGGAAACAAAGAAATAAATGATTGCAAAAACTTAACTACCTAAACAAATTAGAAATAAAACTACTTATTTGTAAGGATGATATAACAAAAAATCGTACGAAAATAGAAACCACGGATTGTCAAGGGGCCCTCTTAGCAATCATGGATAATGGCTGGTGAATTCTTGCACACGCATTCATAAACAACAAAGTGTAGAGTTCTTATTAAACAGAAGGAACATAGTTACAATATCATTCCCTCAAAGCAAACTAACTATCTATCTAATGGATTTATTAATCCCTTATCTCTCTGTATGGAGGTGTTTATATACACATTGTTTTCAAGAGGTTGAGAAAATCGACCCTTTAGTGGTCGACTGCTCTTCTAAATTTAGTCAATCATAAAAGGAAATAACAGTTTACAGGCCAACACATAGGCATATCCCTTCTTTGGTGTAAGTTTGGTTTTCTTCATTGTAAACTTGGCATGCAGGCTTCTCTTTAGCATGAACAGGGCGTTGTGGGGGTGTAACTACACCTCTTTCCATGTGACTGGTGGAGTGGTGGTGAGTGAAGGAAATTGCAAGTTGGTGAGCTATCCAGAACATGAATTTATTACCCAGGCACGTTGATAACAATTTATTTGCAGGATGTTTTATATTTTACAGTGCGCAGGCTGGTAGGCAATCTCGACGGAAGGCTGAATAGCTAGTTGCATTGTGAGTTGGATACACTGAGTGTTAATCTTGGGAATCATGGAAAACCACCAGAAAATTTTGCACAACAGGATAGATGAAAAGGTAATAAGCAACATCATCATGACAATTATGATCCTCTATAACGTTCCCTCCTTTGAATGCATGAGCAGTGAAAACAGAATGGAGAAATTAATGCACCCGCGATCCTTCTAGATTGATGATTATGCTATCACATGGGCACGTGGTCAACGGAATGGTTTGCAGATTGCTTCAACATCTAATGGTTGAAATCAGTTTTGGACAGCTCGCACCCTGCTAAATGAGCTGGACGGCGGGCTGCGTGATGAGCTAGAAAATGAGTAGGATGACGATTACGCAGATCGAGCAGAATGGCAAGCTGAATGTGTTTTATTTATAAATTCTCCCAATCATACTGCATAACCTACAAACAAATATGTAAATCAATTAATATATTAAATATTCTTTAAATAATATAGATTTGAGTTAATAAAATCATAAAAGTGATATTAAGAACCAAAGTTGAATAAACATTAAATTTGTTCTTACCTTGTGTTGAATAACGACCTGCATGACCTAAAATACACGAAAGATAATAAAATATGCATTTAAATGTGTTATTTTAACGCCAAAAATGATAACAAAATGAGGCTCAAAAAAATGCTTCCAACAGGAAATACACTTCCAGAATCTACATATGCTGCAAAAAGTTTGATTTCATCATTGGGGTTGGACTATGAAATGATACATGCATGCCACAATGATTTGATTTTATATTGGGGAAAATTTGAAAAATAAATGAATTCCCAACATGTGGCGAATCAAGATGGAAGATTGATGCTTGTTTTGAAAAGGTGCGTATAGGTTTCCTGGCCAAAGTGCCGAGGTATTTCCCTATAGTGCCGAGGTTGAAGAGAATGTATAGGTATGATTTTGAACTCTTATAATTCCATTATATCATACACCTTCATGTACTACCAACCTACTAAAAAAAAATCTTCTTTAATCTACTAAGTATTGCAATGTATATATGATTCTTTATGTTTTTGTTACATCTCTACTTATATTTCATAGAAAATGAAGTGGCATCGTGAGAATGCAAGTAAGGATGGAATAATGTGCCACCCAGTTGATAACCCGACATGGAAAACTATAGATTCTAAATGGCCTGATTTTTGCAACGATACTCGCAATGTACGACTTGGAATGGTTGTGGATGGATTTAATCCTTTTGGAAACTTGAGTAATAGTCATAGTGTATAGATAGTAGTACTAGTCATGTAAAACATTTCGCCATGGTTATGCATGAAAAGGACTTTTTTTTGTCATTGTTAATACCTCGTCCTAAGCAAGCAGGAAACGACATAGATTTTTATTTGGAACCATTGGTAAATGAACTAAAAATAACATGGGATCAAGGGGAAAGGACATATGATTCTCATTCAAGGTCATTCTTTAATATGAAGGCTATATTGATGTGGGTAATCCATGACTTTCCTGCTTATGTAAATATGGCTGGTTGCACGACTAAAGGATTTTGTGCATGCCCTATATGTGGAAGGAACATAGATTCAATGTATCTCAAATGTAGTAGGAAGTGTGTGTACATGGGAAATATGATATATCTTCCAATAAATCATAAGTATCGTTCACAAAAAGGACCATTTAATGGGAAAAATGAGCATCTCATTGCAACTACAATTGTACAAGTGTCAGGTATTTTTACAGAAACAGAAGGAAGGGAAGAGAAACGGGGAAAGTCTAAAATTACAAAAAGAAAGAGAAATTTAAAAAAAAGGTGAAAATTCGAAGACTGTTGTGTGGAAGAAAAGGTCAATTCTATTCAATTTACCATATTGGGAGGTATGTGCACACATTAACTTAAGGCCTAAAATGTACGATGCTTGAAGGATTTCATTGTGTTTAATTGGAATATATTGTTTAGTTTTTCTTTGATGTTATAATTCATTGATTTTTTATACGGTTAAATGCAAACACTCCTAGTGTGTCACATTTTAGATTTAATGCACATAGAAAAAATGTACGCGAAAGTATTTTTGGAACCCTGATGGATATAATAGATAAATAAAAGGATGGGAAAAAATATCGTGATGACTTACAACAATTGGGTATAAGGAATTCAATGTGGCCACAACAAAAATGCAAAAAAAAATTTCTTCTACCCGCACCACACACTCTTTCAAAAAAGGAGAAAGAGATTCTTTGTGGTGTTTGGTTCATATTAAAAGTTCTAGATGGATATAGTTCAAACCCTAGAAATAATGTATCTATGAAGGATATCAAGATTCATAGTATCAAAGCACATGATTTCCATGTTCTCATGCAACAAATCCTTCCAGTAGCATTGAGCCATGTGCTACCAAAAGCAGTTTGAAACACTATTTGCAGGCTTTGCTTCGTTTATAGGCGAATTTGTGAAAAAATGGTGGATCCAACAGATATTGATAACTTACAAGATGATATTGTGGAAACTTTGTGCTTACTCGAAAAATATTCCCCCCCTTCATTCTTTGATATAATGATACATTTGACTGTACACTTGGTGCGGGAGCTATGTTATTATGGACCGGTTGCATATTGATGGATGTACCCTTTTGAAAGGTCAGTGAAATTTTATTAAGTGCAAATCCACATAAATTCCAACATTTTATGTGCATATAATAATAATACATTACTAGCAACTATTTATTCATACTTTTGATTTCACCTCAAATTGTGTGTTTTTTCTAGGAACATGAAAGTTTTCAAAATTTATGTGAAAAATAAGAATAGGCCCAAAGGCTACATAGATGAAAACTACACTATGGAGGAATCCATAAAATTTTGTGTTGGACATGTTGAAGGTATGGAATATATTCAAAGCATGCCTAGTAGAAATGAAGCTTGGGACGATGAAGAAGGAGAGGTTGGACAATATGGGAATGCCTTATCTAGTGGAACATCTATTGAATTAGATAAAACTAGTTTGTTACAAGCCCACAGATGGGTCTTGCACAACATAGATGAAATTCAACCTTGGATAGAGTAAGTAATAAGCACATCCTTATGAAATCATTTTTATTATTATAATATATCACAATATTTTCATAATTTGTTTGTTGAGATTACTTGAAAATAGGATGCACTTGATAGAAATTGGCAATAGTAACATCCAAGCCAAAAAAGATGAAGCATTGCTACAAAATCTCCACAACCAACAATTTAATGATTGGTTAAGAAAATAGGGAATGATATGTTCTTCATATTAGATTTTATTGAACTTCATTGATCAAGACTATTATGATGTATGAAGGTGCCAGATTTTTTTAATATATTTTAAAATTCAATGGTTTTCTAACGACATTTAAAAATTTACAGGTGGAAGGAAAAGAAAATATTTCAGATACCCTTAAATGGTTGGCACATGGCCCAAGGACATATGCAACTAAGTATCATGGCTACTTAATCAATAGGTGTAGATTTCATGTTAAAATCATAGAAAATGTTAGGGCCACCCAAAATAGTGGTGTATGCATAGATGCATAAACATTAATGAGATCAAGTGCAAAGGATAAAAACCCTATACATCAACCGACAACATATTATGGAATGATTCAAGAAATAATGTTATTGGACTACTATTTGGTGCAGTATCCATTTTTAATATGTGATTGGATAGATGTACACAAGAAGAAGGGAATGAAAGTTGATGAAATTGGTTTCACCATGGTGAATCTGAAGAGATGCTTGAGTAAGGATAGAGTGCAATATGATCCATTTATTCTAGCATCACAAGCGAAACAGGTATTTTATGTACAAGATCCGACAGAGAATGGTTGGTATGTAGTTTTGACATGCACTATGAAGGGACCAAGAAATTGTAATAGATATGAATTGGAGTATGCAGATTTATCAAGTGTTGCATATTTTGAAGGGACAAAATTCAAAGAGGATGAAGCTATAGGTGATGGTGGCATGGATTATGTTCAACAAGATTGTGAAGGCACATGGTTGGATGTTTTTCAATAAGTAGCATGCATGATTTATTTATCAGTTCTCATTTAAGTTGTATTTGTGAAAATTTATATCTTAGATTATTACTTGGATTTACCTTTCATTCATACATTTTTTGTTCTTCTATTGTTTATGCATGGATCTTATCTGTTTTATTCGGTTATGTAGCTTTCATTTATTTTTATAGTATATAGATTGGGTGTGGGGAATTGAGAGTGATATGAGGGGGGGTGGGGGGAGGGGTCATATGAGCTTCAACCTTCACGTGGTTGGCCCTGTTTAGTACATAATAAGATAATATTGAAACAAAGAGAAGCTCATTCAAGTATTTTCATTTCATTTTTTTATAATTTCATATATGTTATGCCTTTTCTTACATATCTATCAATCGCTTATATGAACATACCATTTTGTCATGATATATGCAGGTCTTCAAAATGGAAAGGAATATAATGACAATTTGTATCCTTCTCTAATTCATATTTGTAAGTTATCACCATAACAAATTTTTCAATTAGATATATTATTGTCGTTTCATTGATTATAACGTGTTGATTTCTTCATTTTAAGTACAATTGTACTTGTCTATTTTATGAATTGATTTTATTGCACATTTGTTGAAGGAAAAAAGTTGATTGCAGGATAACTATTGACCTAAGGTAGGTAATGTAATGAACAATATTGAAAGTATTTCATTACAACAAATTTAATTACAACATATTTATTACAACCATAAGTATACCCGATTGATGGTGTAACAACTAATTTGTGTGAAATATTTGTGTAAAGCATAAAGGACGCGAAGATCATCTATTGTTATTGGCATCAGAGCTGAACTTTGAGGTATAGATCCTTATTATCAATACACTTTCAACATTCTTTGGGAGTATCACCTATAGGTTTCCTTTTAGGCATTGGGAGTATCATCTATAGGTCTCCTGAATCTTCCTTGACCACTATTAAAGGTTTTTAGATAATGTAGTTAGCAATCCCATTAACTAATATTTAGTTGTTTGTGGCCATTGGTGGTAAATTCATTTTCTTTTAATAAATTAATATCAAACTATATTTGAATTGTATCCATCCTTTTTGCTGAAAGGTGAGAAATTGAAGCACTTGTAGAATATTTCAAAATTTCTCCAATATTTTTTTTGTAAATAAAAGGATTGTATTAGTGCATAGTCACTAAATTAAATTCTGAATAATAGATCCAGAAACCACCTACCTAGTTATGACAAGCTTTAGATTCATCCAAAAATAGAACCACCCATCCTGAAACAAAACAACCAGATTGTTCATGGCGTGCCCCATCCCAATTACATATATAATATTCCCATAAAGAAATCACTACAAGAACCACTGACAGATGACTGCACAAGACATAACAAAACAACCAGATTTTTCATGTTGTGCCCCATCACGATTACATACATAATATTCCTATAAATCCTATCACTACTGGAACCACTAACAGTAAACTAAACAAGAAATAACAAGAGCATAAACACAGGGGCCTCAAACCCGACCCTAGGTGGAAATTCCTGGAGAGGAGTGTTTGGTCTGCTCATCTTACTAGAGGGATCCCTGGAAGTCATGCAATTGACTTAACCATTATAATCCCTCCGAACTCCTCTTGCTCTATCCTCGGGTGGAATAATTGAATCCCCATCTTTGTGGCCATGATGTCTGTCTTTCTGTGCATTAGCCGACAATCAGAGTTGTGATCCTTCCAAACTCTCATTGGTTCTTCATCCTTTTCCCATTTTCCAGCGTCGCTAAGTGAAGAGTGCGCTATCAGGTTCATGTTAACCCAATAGAGCATAAGCAATATGTCATAGGTTGCATCCCTCCCAACTAAATTTCTAGGGTCTACCACCCAAGGTTCAACCTCACAACACAACTTCTCCCAGGGCATGGCCTTAGCTTCATCCCATAAACAATCTACAACTGATTCAATTTTTCTATGGGTCACCAGAGGAAAAAATTATTTGAAGAATTTAGTAGCCTCATGTCCTTGTATCCAGGCTCTAGTCACACGGCCCTTGTCACGATTGTCGGCCAAGACTTCGCCCAACCCCAAGAATCCCCTTTAAGAGTGTTTGGGAGCCATGGTGGAGATAGACTTTTCACCAAGTACCAGCGCTTCGGAGCAGAAAAATAGTCATGATCCCTTTCAACACAAAAGAGGCTGGGTTAGTCCACAGAGGTCATTGATCAGAGGGTGGAGCTGCTTCAGAATATAATGGTGCCAGCCACCACACCATCATAATGGTTCTGTAATTGACCTTCGTCATCCTGGCATCATCCTAGATTAGTGTCCTCTGAGCCTTAAAGACCATATCTGTCATGTGCTATGAATCTCCCTTATCCATCCCTTCGGGCCTGAAACCATACTTCCCACCACGTGCTCAAGCGTGGCTAGGATCCTCATCTACAACCGTACTTCCCAACACGTGCTCATGCATGTCCCAGATATTACACAAGGATTACACAAAGATTACCGTCGGTGAACTGGGTTACACAATGATTTCGTGCCCAACTCCTACAATTAACCCGCTTACTAGATAATCAGAGAAATGGACTAACAATTGTTAGATCTAGATCAATAGTGGACTTAAATTGTTATAGGGTGTATTTTATAAAGTATCACTCCAGTCAGGAATTTCTTCTATCGTTTTAGTTCACCCAGCGAAATAGTTCTTCGTCGTTGATATGCAACAAGATCATTCTTAACCTTTGATCTTCTTCATCCTTGCAACGATTAGTTTCCAACTTCACAACAGATTCACCTTTAGTCAGTGAAATTCCTCTTTAGCCATTGATCGACTCACCTCTTGATCACCATTGTTGACTTGTAACCTCATTAACCAATCTCTCCTACATCGTGGATCTTCCTTGCAGTGCACAACTAAAAGCGACTTACTATGTGTAAATGTCAATACTCAAGACATTTTTTTCATTCAAATAACCATACAGTCAACGTGGTCACAAGATATTATTCAAATGGGAAATCACTTCCAAACTCAATCGATAAACTCAAGTAACCCAAAAATACAGGCATACGATCTTATTTCACAATGGTCATTTATCTGAACCTAAATACAATGGATCGATCATTACAAACAGAGACCTATCTCTCTCTCTCTCTCTCTCTCTCTCTCTCTCTCTCTCTCTGTAAGCTCCAAGAGTCTAAACTCTGAGCTTGTTACTCTTGATCAAACCTTCCTCGAGCTAACTAAGCTCCAATAAGCTACCTAAAATCTTCTACGAGCTAACAAGCTATGTAATATAAAGCTAAGTTATCCATCTAACTGACTCAATTAGACTAAATAAAACTCTTACTCTATTTTCCTGATCCTTCAAAGAAGGAACAAAGTCCTTATTCGACTCTACTATCCTCTATGACTTACTATGCTTGATGTCTGTTATTTTCGAGTAAGGTAAACAAGAAGCTCACTTTATTTTTGCTTGTTGTGTTTTTTTTACTTTTGGAAAATTATTGATGAAAACTGTCAAGGATTAGAGTGAAGAAGGAATATCTTGCATGTGGATCATTTCTGCATTCAGAGTGACTTATGAGAATCCTATACATTGGGTATTTTTCCCCGCATTAATATTTGGTAAGAATTAACATTTTGTTGAAATCATGGTTGTATAATAGTTAATTTATTGACCACCTTACAAATTGGGGTGATACCATATGATATTTGTATAAGATGTACTTTATAATTATATAAATGGTAACTAAAAGGATATTTATACTATTTATTTGTGCTAAATATTTTAGAATGGGAAACATATTAACTTTGATTTTGACTTTGGGTGCAGAGAAAAATTAGTGGATTATGCTCTTTCCTCTAGAAAAATCTAAGAGGGAGAAGGGTTTAAATACATTAAGGAGTGCTTTGAAAATGGCACACTTCATCTCATTGGCCTTTTGAGTGATGGTGGTGTTCATTCGTGATTATATCTTTTGCAGGTATTCTATATCTATAAATGCATTATTATGAGTTGTTTATCTTAGAAAAGATTATAGATTTATCAATGCTATGCAATTTTTAATCTGCGTTTTTCTCCATAGTGTAGTTGAATACTTTGTATATCACCATAACGGATTGAGTTGGGTCTAAATATGTTATAATTGTAGAGCCCATTGATCTACTGACATAAATTTTAAGCGAAGGATACTCTTACATGGATCCATCAAGCAACCATTATAAAAGATGCTCGTTCTTATCCATGAATACTTGAAATTCTAGTTAGATGTTCACTTCTAGAGTATGTGTATGAACTTGAATTCCAACTGTGTCCTACAAAATGTTTCTGTATTATTGTTTTCTTTATTGAATCAATACTGCATATGAAACCATTCAATTTCATCCAAATTATAAGGTCAGAGCCATTCCTACTACTTTCTTAGGTCTCTTGAGTCAAAAAAAATGTTGGGATTATTATTCTTTTCTTAGAATTACAAATGATGCAATCTTGGTGTTAATATTTCCCCTTTTCCCAATTCTTAAAGGGTTCTAGCTCAATGGTAGAGCACCTGCTTTACAAGCAGGAGGTTGAAGGTTCGATTCCTTCGTGCCCGAATCATATTGCAATATTGATGTTTTAAATTAAATATATTTTATTATGATCTATTATGGTTATGAGGGGGGTTCTAAACTGACTTCATATGTCACTATGAGGGGGGTTCATAACCACCCCCAAAGGTTTGTAAAGAATTTTAGGGGGGGTTTCAAATTGCCTCTATAGGTACCTAGGAGGGGGGTTTATAACCGCCCCAAAAGGTTTGTAAAG
>LPNX011192228.1:50844-121657 GCA_001517045.1 Pseudotsuga menziesii
TCTTTGGGTGGGGGGTTAGAACCGCCCCCAAAAGTCACTTTTAGGGGTAGTTTTGATCTCTTCCAGGACCACCCCTAAAATTCAAAAATTTTAGTGTCGGTACTATTCGGGGCAGTTTTGTGAAGACTTCCTCCAAAGACAAAACCACCCCCAAATCACTTTTTTTTTGTAAGGGGGGGGTGTGGGGGGTTAGAACTACCCTAAAATTCACTTTTAGGGGCAATTTTGATCTCTTCCAAAACCGCCCCTAAAAGGAAACAAATTTGGCGTCGGTGCTATTAGGGGCAATTTTGTAAAGACCTCCACCAAAGCCAAAATTACCCCCAAAAGTGACTTTTGGGGGGGATTTAGAACCGTCCCCAAAAGTGTCTTTTGGGGTGGGGGGGGTTAGAACCACCACCAAAAGTCACTTTTGGAGGGGTTTTAGAACCTTCCCCAAAAGTCATTTTTTTTTTTTTTGGGGGGGGGGGGTTTAGACCCGCCCCTAAAATTCACTTTTAGAGGCGGTTTTGATCTCTTCCAGAACTGCCCCTAAAATTAAAAACTTTTAGCGTCGGTGCTATTAGGGGCGGTTTTGTAAAGACTGCCTCCAAAGCCAAAACCGCCCCCAAAAGTGACTTTTGGAGGCCAAAGACAACCACCCCTAAACGTCAAATTTGTTGTAGTGAGTCTACCCATAATGGATCACATATCCCCAAACATATATTGAGCACACTTCTGGGTGCCCTTACACCATAAATTTCAATCAATGTTCTTAAAAGTTTGTGGGCGGTCTATTTAAATTACAATTCTCAAATATATGAGACCATGGGAGTGGGGAACGAATACTAGGAGGTATGGAGTGAAATTCATGAAGGTGTTTAAACTTGTATTAATAAAATTAAAATGTCAAAATTATCCATTCATCCATGAAATGTATACTACATATACCGATTTATAAATAACACTAATTATCTACATATATTGATTTAGTTTAGTTTCTAAATAATATATAATAGATACTTTAGAAATTATTTCTAAATAATACCAACCATCTACATATATATTTTAAATTCTAAATAATACCTAATAGATACTTTAAACATTAAAAATAGTTAAGGGTAAAAATAAAATAAAAAAACAAGTTGGGATTATTATTAATCTTCCCTTTGACCACATAAAGTCTATTTGTCTATTTTCCTAGCTTAGGAGGTCTTCATCACTCCACTAGTGCATGGGGAACACACCTAGGGGACATATTTCACCTATGAGTTTTGGTGCCACTAGTGCCATTGGTTCCATTAGGTTACAATCCCTACATTTTAGGAACCCTCTCTGAGTGCCACTAGCAATCTCCTGCAGTTGACCCTAGTTGGCATTCAGTCACGTCCAGTTATGCTCTGATCCCATCAGTCAGATAACTCCCAGTGTCTCTAGTGCCAGTTTCTATGATTAAGGGAAAGTAGGGTACATTTTCTCACCTACCCTCATTAGTTAACTAAGTGTGAACTGTTTTAGTGATATGGAGTTTAACTAGTGAGATCTAGTAATGCTTTTCCCACACTAGGTTAGCACATTAGATAGTTTGAGTTGGTAGATTCAAATCCTATATTAGGCATTCAAATTATCCTATATGTACAACCAATTTATTCCATATTATGTTTTGATTAATGGATTATGATTCATTATTCCAATTATTGGTCTCATGTGTGATTATTCTCCCTGAATCATTGGGCACAGTTGATTGAATTCCTCTCTCTCTTCTACATCCTTCTCTTCTCATTTGAATTCATGTAGGTTGCTGATCCTATGCATTAGAGGAATTTTCCACTCAAAATGCGCCTTTTAAACCTCATTCAAATTCCATGTCATCATGTTCTAGCCAATGAAATTGCTTTAAATTTGAAATACCATATAGGTCTTAAACACCTTTTTAAATAAATTTGGGGATAGGTATCATAAAAAAAACTACTTTTTTGTTCGTATTTTCGACATATCTTCGTGTGTTTTTACTCAAATTTTGATCGAGAGAGCTTGTTGGACACAAAATTAAATTACGCATCCAACAAGTACCCACTTGACATACTTTTGATGGACCCCACTACCCCAAAAACAAGAAATACCTGAAAAAACATGATGATGATGTCATCATCACGTTTTTTCAGGTATTTCTTGTTTTTAGGGTAGCGGGGTCCTTCAAAAGTATGGTGAGTGGGTACTCGTTGGATGTGGAATTTAATTCCGCGTCCAAAGATCTCTCTTGATCGAAATTTGAGGAAAAACACAGGGAGATATGTTGAAAATACGAACAAAAAAAGTAGTTTTTTTCTTTTCTTCCTCCAAAATTAATAAATATTATTTTATCATTTTAACTATTATTTTATTATTTTCCTTAGAAGGCCCATTTTGAGTTGAAATTTCCTCTAATGCTTCATAAAATTTAACATGGTATCAAAGCAGGTATCCATTCCATCCTTGAACCTCAAAAAATTCTATTAATGCACCATAAGCTATTGAGTTTCCATATAATTCTTGGAATAATTGCACTGCTCCCTCTGGATTCTTTCTAGAGAAGTCTATCCAGGTGTGATGTACTCAAAGAAAGGGCACATGTTGAAGTGGAGAGTGTTTGAGATAATTTGATTTGAATTGAGTTGTTTTGCAGTGTTTTTGCTGGTACATTCAAAGAATTTCTGAAGAATTGTTGATCAATATAGTTGTGAAATGGAGAATCCAACAAAAATCACTCCCAGGATCCTTACACCCTTCAATTACCTTTATTAGAGGGCATATATGTAGGTTGTATTGTGCAACAAAGGCATGTATAGGATCACCATGGGAAAATAAATTGAACCCCAACAATATATTGAAAAATCGAAGCATCTGAATAGGCTTGATGAAGCTTTTGGCTTCATGTGCATCCACATATCTAGAGAGTTGTTGTTCCATATTGATGGACTCAAGACTCCAAAAGAGGTATGGGATAAGCTTGAATCCTTGTTTGGAAAATAATATGAGCTGAGGGGACATATCCTGGAGAATGAGATGATAGCACTACAACTTAGTAAATTCGAAACTATCCATCAATTTTTTACAAAATTCAAATCACTGGTCATACAATGCAAGCAATGCGAGATTGAGAAGAAGGATGAGCAATTGGTTCTCTCCATACTAAGAAAACTTGGCTCATAATTCTCAATGTTTGTATCTACATTTCACTCTAGGAGAGTGAATACTCCTAATTGGTGAATTCCATCCCTTGATGCCTTCATAGAGTCTCTAATCCGGGAACAAGACAAGATGATATATATGGGAGCTCTCAGAGCCTCTCCAAATCAAGATCTCTTAGTTGGTGAGATAAGGAATGCGCAAGAAAATAGGAAGATGAAAGGAAAAGGGAAAATGAACAATGAATTTGAACCTAAATATGAGTTTGATCCATCAAATGAACCCTCAGGCTCTAGGAAGGACAAACATCAAAGGTCTAATAAGGGTAAGTGATCTTAGTGTAAGAAAGGAAACCATACAGAGAAGTATTGCATGAAGAAGACCATTGATAAGATGGAAAATATCATTGAGAAGCACAACATTACACTCCCTGAAGGCACAAGGAAGACTAACTCTAGAGAAAACATTGAAGATCATGATGAGAGATGCCATCCACTGAAGGCTAGCTGTTAAAAATCACATGCCTTCCTAATTGATTCATGAGCCTCCAATCATATGATTGCATCTAGAGAATCATTCTATTCATTACAACTTACTGATGGTTTGAGTATTCATATGGGTGATGACACTCAAATTAGAGCTGAAGGAAAGGGTTCAATCAAGTTAAAACATGGATTATTCAAAGATGTACTCTACCTACAACTAATGTGGATGCCCGTTCACATATTCTTAACAAACCTGAACAAACAAGTTTACTTGGCATCCAATTTTATTTTGAGGAGTCATACCTAGGCCTAAAGAAACTCCATATCTAGCCTTTTAAGTTTTAACGAGTCTGAAAAAGTCAACTCATGGCCTCCTTACTTTTTTTAAAAAGCTCAAAGGAGAGAAGCAAGAATGATCTAAATGTGAGGAGACGAGTGTCATAGGCAGGAGAAACTAGTTCCAAACACAAGGAACAAACCTATGCACAATGAAAGGAAAATGAGTAGGATAAAGACACTTGGGGAACCTCTCCTCAAGGTAAAATTTGTCAAGTTGCAAAGGCAGGATGATACAAGGTTGAGCGATGATGATAATAGAGGTGAGGGCTTATACAACAATTTGAAAGCATGGAAGCTGACATCAGTCTCAAAAGCATGAGCAAGATACATGAAAATGCAATTACAGCTTGAACAACAAGGCAAGGCCAGTAAACAGTTGTGAATCCAACTAAAAATCCTGTCTCCAAGAAACAACAACATTAGAATCACATTCAGAAGGAAATATCTGATGCAAGTCACTTTGGCAAAAACACATGCAACTTTGCTATCTTCTACAAAAGGGAAATTCAAGGAAAAATCGACTGAAGAAGATTCTATAGCACCAAGTCTCGAGGGTTTATAATCAGTAAGATCAACCTCAGAAGGAGAGAAAAAATAAAAAATGGAGATAGAGTCTGTAGGAACAAACTCAGTATCACAGGAGTTGAAAAATTCATAAGAAGAATCAAACTCATCAGGATCACTGACTTGCTGTTTGAGGGGAGAGTCCAAAAAATCAAAAAGACCAACATAAGAAGACCGATCCATGGAAAGATCAGGCTTACTAAGAAAAGAAGGGTTAGACTTAGTCACAACTAAACCAACATCTAAAATAAGGTCATAATGTATCAAAGACTTTAGGAAGACTTCATCCGAAGGAAGGAGATCATCCGAGATAGGACACATGTCTAAAATTTCAAATGGATCGATAGAGTTGAGATTTGGCTCCATGGTCTGTATAGGAGGACTCACCTAGTCAATTGATAGGACCAAGTCCCGAGAAGGTAAGCATGAAAATAGAGGCTGCTTCACAGTAGCAATTGAATGTAAAGGACATGAGGCCACATAACTCACCCGTGGTAGGGTAGTGTCTATAGAAACACTGGGAATCAACAAAGGAAAGGCCTAGTCTATAGTTGGGTCAAGAGACAGATCAATAAAATCCAACTGATCGATAGTGACAATTTCTTCACCATGATTAAAATACATCACACGAAAGAATGTTGACACCACAGCTTGCATGGCATAGACATAATCACACCCGAGGAGCATATTGAAGTCCAAGGGGTCTTCTATCACCATGAAGTCAACTAAGACGGTCTTCCCACCAAAATTAATAGGTGTTTGAGCAAGAATTCCCAAGGCTATACTAGTTCTTCTATCAAACACTAGTAATTGACTAGATGTTGACACATGGCTGGGAGATCCCATGCCTCTCCAAGCATGAGTAAATAAGATACTAATTGAGGCTACTTCATCAAAAATACAATGAGCAATCATGTACTATCCAACTTTGACCTTTATATGGAAAGGTGCATTACAAGGAAGGCACGACTCAACTAGGCTATTCCAATCAAACAAATAAATCTAAGAGCTTGGTGGGGGTTCATCCGAAGTGATTTCAATGCCCCCTTGTTCAGTAAGTTCTAAATTGGCAGTGAAGAAAATGTGACTAGAATACACTTCACTCTCCAAATGAAGAGTGGGATTGATCGATAATGAAATCGATTCAACCACTTCATGAAAGTCACTCTCCGAAGGGAGAGTGGGATTGACTAAAGAGTGGGATCTACCAAAGCTAATATTGGTTCAACTATAAGATCAACCAAAGGTTGAGTAGGTTGTTGAGAAACTATAGGTTGTTCAACAGAAGGAAATTCTTGAGTCTTGGACCACACTCTTTGTACCTCTGTGATAGCAGGGAACTGGTGAGTAAGATGATCTCCCTTGCATAGCTTACAAGGGAACTTAATTTTGCACTTCGAACGACCAGTTTTCTCAATGGTACCAACATGACTAGCAGTGGCTGACTGTTTTCTCTCAGCATGATCAACAGAGGTTGAGATTTTCCCCCCATCATGACCACTAGAGGCTGGGTGACTGGGTCCAACCTCACTAAGAGAGGTTGGTTGTTGAAAAACTTCAGAATGTCCAAAAATGGGATGACCATGAAACCAAACTCTTCTTACCTCCACGATGGAAGGGAATTTATAAGTAAGGTGGTCTCCCTCACAAATCTTACAAGGAAACTTGGACTTGTGTTTTGAACGGTTAGTCTTTTCAACAGTGTTAACATGACTCGTAGTGGCTAACAGATTGTATTTAGCATGAACCACAGAGGATGAGAGACTTCCCCCAGCATGATCTACAGAGGCTGAGAGATTGGGTCCAACATGAACTGTAGAGGTTGGATGGGCACCACTAGCATGAACAACAGAGGTTGAATGGTTAGGATCAACATGCTTTGTAGCAGTTGAGTGTGTGTCCCCATCATGAAATTCATAGGCTCGGTGGATGGATCCAAGATGACTTGGAGAGGTTGGATGGGGAGGTTCAACTTGAAAATTAGAGGTTGAATGGGTGCCCTCAGTGTGAACTACAGAGGCTGAGCGACTAGATCCAATGCGACCTGGAAAGGTTGGCATGAGGGCCACCAGCATGGTTAACAAAGGCTAGATGGTGAAGATCGACTTGACTTGCAGAGGTTGAGTGCTTAAATCCAACATGACCTGAAAAGGTTGGATGGGAACAACCAACATGAACAATAAAGGCTGAATGGTTAGGATCAACATGCTTTGTAGTAGTTGAGTGTGTGCCCCCAACATGAACTTTAGAGGCTGGGTGGATGGATCCAACATGACTTGCAGAGGTTGGATGGGGAGGTTCAACTTGAACATCAAAGGTTGAATGGGTGCCCTCAGCATGAACTACAGAGGATGAGTGACTAGATCCAACGTGACCTAGAAATGTTGGCAAGATACCACCATCATGATTAACAGAAGCTGGATGGTGAATATCAACTTGAATTGAAGACGTTGAGTGCTTAGATCCAACATGATCTACAGAGGTTGGATGGGTGCCCCCAACATGAACCACAGAGGCTGGGTGGTGAGGTTCAACTTGAATTGCAAAGGTTGAAGATGTGCCCCCTTTCTTATGTTCCTTCTTCCTATTCCTCCTTCTTTTACTCCTTTTAGACTACCGATTACTAGTTTCAGTACTTTCACCGCATGAGGTAGAAGGAGGAGGAGAAGAAGCTATAGGTGAAGGGGAAGCAATGTTTTGATACCCTTGATATAAGGAGATTACTTGAGAATCATTAGGGGCATTTAGGATAGTTGGAGTGGAAAACAACCACACCGGTAGCCCTAGGGTGAATCTAGGTAGATTCAAGGTGGCCATCAAAGGAACACCAACATTCCCTATGAGAGGAATAGTACAAGGAGTTCCCTGCATGGGGATCTCTTGGTTGGTGTTCAAAGGGGTGTTAGACATAGCTTCGAACAATAATACAAAGTATAAGGTTGACAAGCAAAGAAAAAGTACAAAGCACACACCTGAAGGAAAACTAAGTACAAACAAACCACATAGCACTCACTAAAAAATTCCTAATGTAATGCCCCCGGTTTCGACCCCATTTGCATGATGTATATATTGTAATTAATCATGGTGTGGAGCTAAAGGAAAAATCCCCACCATCGATTTGGTTGTGTATGTTTCGGCAATGGGGATAATTGTTGATGGTATGTCATGCTATCTGGCACATTTTAATGTGGCATCATGTAAATACGCACATCAATTAAAATAAACCACAACCAGCTATGGCAGTGCAACGTTGAATGAAAAGGGCATGGTTCCAAAGGATAAGGGGTGGGGGATGTCAAACCTTGGTTATGGGAAAAACCCATGTTTCACCACCTTTGTTGTTTGTCACCTTTTTGCCTCATCCAACCTTGTTAACCTCTTTAATGCTCAGCTGGTGGTTGAGGCAGTTATTGCCTTTGGTGGTGGGTGTGGCAGGACTATCAGTCCTTTGTCCACATGCCCACTCCACCCATGTCTTCCCATTCTTCTCCCTCACGCACTCTTCCCTGGTCAGTTCACTCTACCACGATTTTGGTTTTTCTCCTCACGCACAGGTTTTGGGGTGTTTTTGGGTCTCACGCAGGTTTCTTCCTCTCCCCCATGAGTTGCTGAGCACCCACAAACTGCAAATTCATTTACTTCTTGCTGTGTGTGCATTCACGCGCATAGAGGAGGCCGTTTTCCCTCACGCGCAGGCTGAAATCCTCACGCAGAAATCGGGTATGTCTTTCCCGTGCATTTTGCTGTTGGGTGCAAGTTTTTCCTCACGCACAGACTGTTTGGGTCATTTTCCCATGTGAGAGGCATGCTCACTATTGTTGCTTTGGGGCTGTTGTCTTCCCCACGTTTTTGTGTTAGCTGTGGTGTCCAAATTCGTTTTGGGCCACTGTGGAATGCCAATTTGTTGGCTGTGTTCTCCTCTGTCCATGCTGGGGGTTTGGTTATCCTTCGTTTGGGCTGTGCATAGTTGCTGTCATTCCCATTGTGAAATTGGGCTTCTGAGGTACCCTGGTTTGGGTTGCAGCTGAGTTGTTTTGGCCACGATTAGGGCCAAAACCAACTCTGAGTTGCCTTGTAGGCTGGAGCCGTGTATCACCTTTCGTTTGGGATCATCACCTATTGTTTATGACTTCTTCTCAAGGCTGGGAAGGGATTGTTTTGCTGCTGGTATGCAGTGGTTGGCCTTTGGGCTGCGTTGGCTTGGCTGATTTGTGGGCAGCCTGATAAACCCAACGGTGCTTGCATGTTGTTTTGTGTCCCCTTGGCTATGTATAAGCCTGCAATTGACCCTTATTCCGGAGGAATCATGCCCAGCTCGGGGGTGGCAGCGTTGCTGAGAGATTGATGAGCAAGCTGGCCTATGGTTGGGTGGAACATTGCAGCGACGTATCTGGTTGCGGGAAAGTTCTTAATCAAAAGATAAGTGCTACTGTTACTTCACCTCTGCAATTTATATACTGTATTATGTGAAATGATGAACATGCTCAATGCTGGAAATGTTTATGTATGTTTGCTTCCGCTGTATGAATAAAGATTTATGCGTCTGTGTATGCTTGCAAGTTTTAATTTCAGCATTTGATTTCTGTTATGTTCATGGGGTGGTTTTCCCGGCTGTGTTTGATGTGTTGGTCGCGTCCTCTTCGCCGGGTGAGGGACGGGGACGTGACACCTAAAGCCAAACAGACAAACAGGTATAAGATATGCTTTCCAAAATAAAGCTGAGAGACAATTACTTGGTGTCCCTGTAGATGTTCTTAGGAACAAGTGGAGGAATCACCCACCACCCTCCCACACCTTCTACCGAGGTTACCTTCCAAGCCCATCCAAGGTCAACCAGAAATAGCCTTCTGTTGTACCTATGTATGAACCCTAGATGCCAAAGAGACTAAAGGCTACCGCAACTATACTAAAATTCTGGGGGGATAGTTGCAATCTTGGTTCATACGCATGGGAAGGGTAGAAAAGCCCAAAATCCTGTCAACACTAGCACTACATGGAGCCTAAAAGGTGGTATTGATAGAAGTCCCCAGATGTGCAAAAACCTTGGTCTACACTTTGATAAGGAATTAGAGGGTTATCTCCTCAGTCCAAGCCTCCATGCGGCCTCGTGCTTAACTCCTGTTTGAGAGAGCTTCCCAGATACAATCAACATAAAAGAATATTTACCTAAAAGTGATTGTCCAACTACGTTTGAATTTAAACACTTGTGGAGAGTTGAAAGTCCCTAATCCACAAGTCTAGCCTAAGCTAGTTGGTTTAGGAGCCTATAAAATAAAACTTACTAATAATTTTTAAATTATATCGTTCATTTTAATAGGTTGTTTTTAGTCAGAGGAAAATGGCATGAAACTTATGTGGTGTTTTGACTCAAAGTTGAAACAAAATGACTAAGCAGAGAGAAATGAAATGCAAAAATAAAAAACTATTCTCTTTCTTTTCAAATAGAAACTTGAAAGCCGCAAAAGAACAATTTATTTTTATTTTTTCAAAAACAATGATATGCCATGCAATCTAGACTAAAAACCTAATCTACATGCATATAAAGCAAACATGTGTTTTTATTTTATTTTATAAATGCAAAATAAAAAACAACCTATCAACTAATGCAAGCAAGTAATGTAATCAAAGCAAATAGACAACTACTCTACACCCCACAAAAAAACCCTAGGTTTCCCTAAAGTTGGATATAACCTCTCTTGGAAGGAAGGCTCACAAAGGTAAACAAGCCAACAAATTTGGAATGAAGAGACTGAGCAATAAGACTAACATAAACAAAGGTCAATAAGTCCCAAGAATCAATCTAAACCTACAAACATAGGCTACTCAGTACCTTGTCCAACAAGGTCAATCCAAAGAAGGAGGTGGGGGGGAAGGCAGAAAAAACAAGTTCAAAGAATTGAAAGAGACTTACAAGATAGATAGAGATCACCTAACAGAGATAAAACAACCTCTTAGGAGTCATGCACATGTAGAGGACCCTTGAAGACCCTACAAACAACCCTCGAAACCTAAAAACCCTAAAAAAATGATCAAAGAACACAAATTCAGGTGCATACGGGGGTTGCCTTAAGGTAGGTCATGTATGACACGTGGGTTGCAAGTAGTGCAAGTCGCGTATACAACATAGACATGTGATTGTTTAGTCTGAAAGTTGCATATGGATGACAAAAAGGGTCAAAAATTGACCTAGGAAGGCATGAAAGGTGTTCCAACAAACTCAAAAGGTGTTCCTAACTTGTAAGAAGGAACGTTACAAAAGGATGGAATAAATACAGAGAAAGCCCAAACAGACAAGGCTCTCCCCAGTGGAGTCACCAGTTCTGTTGTAAAGGAAAGTATCCTATGGCTAGCATTTAAGAGGCCATCAACATACTGGGGTTCAAAGAGAGAAACACATAGTTCTGCAAGTAAATATAAGCAAGATTCATAGATTTTAATGGTTCATACCTTAGCCAAATGAAGGTTGATCCAAGCAACCCTCCAATCCTCTTCTTGCTCCTCTTGCTCTAAGAGACCTACAAAACGAATTATACCTTCCTATTGCAGCTGCAACTATTTTCCCTCAAAATTTTAAATTTTAGGGCCCCTCCTTTTATTTGTTTTTATTTCCTCTAGCCTAGGAGTATTTGGTTTTGATTGAAGCTGCCTTGAAGATTAGATTTTTTCCTTAGGAAATTTGATCTTTTTCATTTTCTGTATTGGAAGACTAGTTGATTATCCTTCTAATATAGGAAGTATAGTAGACTATCTTTCCGACATTGCGGAAGCCAAATGGTCAAGCCTGTTGGAAGTACTTTCGATTTCCTCCCCGATACGTTGAAAGCTCGGGTTTTTCTCTCTTCGTTGTCATTTTTCCGAGCCTAGCACTTAGTAGTTTTGATTTTTGATTATTTTTTATCGCTGTCGGAATGTCTTACAAGAGTGAGAAGGATTCTTAGTTCCTATCATTCTTGACGTTGCGGGAACCTAGTGTTGAAGCATTCCAAAGGTTAGTACTTATCCTCATCGGCTCTCTAGAGTTTAGGCATTCCGGTCTTCGACACTCATTAGAACGAGTAGAGTTGCGATGATAGTGCATTACAGTGCCAACGTTGCAGAGAAATATCCATCTAGAGGTTTCACACTTAGAGTCTATTGATGCCGATGACTGATAGTTTTAAAGTATCATGGGCCCATAATTTGTTTTGCGTTCGTCGTTTCGGCTGTCCTCTGAACTATTCTTCCGATTGACATAAGTCGTGACTACCGATAGGGTTTTAACTCACCAACATATGCCGCCAAGGGTTATATATATGGGGGGTGTTTTATTTTATTGTTTATCCATATTTTAAACTTTTCATTTGCTCCAGTCCTTGTCGTTTTAACTTATTCGCGTGCACCCAGTTGTTCGGACTTGATTCGCTTGTGTTGCTACCTTGAAGGGTTTTTCCATCTAGTCGACTACACTGCTTTTTCTAGGTAGGTGAACAACGGCCTTACTGTTTTGGTTTTGATTGGTATATTTGGGAACCATTATGTTTTTCCTTTATTTAGGTTTTCCATGAGTTAGGTTTGTCTGCATAAAAGGATGTTCACCTTTACGGTTTTTATGGATGTTTTACTTTGAGGGTGAAGAGTTTAGTTGTTTGCAGTTTTTTTTAGTGGGAAATTTTGAGTCTGCGTGATTGTTTGAGTCATTATGGATGCTTTTTCTCTAGTGCGAAAGATTAGGGCACGGTGCAGACAAGCGTTTCACTGTCTGCACCATCCGTTTCTTGAGTTGTCCATAGCCACCTAGGGGGTTTTAAACCTTTTTGCTTGCACTTACCTTATCCCATGGGAGGATATTTATTTATTTATTTTTGGTCAGTTAAGGGTTGTTCGCCAAGACAATCACTGTGTAGGGTTTAATATTCTTGAGTTTGGTTTTGAAGACAAGCAGTAGGATTAGTCTGATCCATTCCTATTTTTTACTGAGGATTAGTTTTGATATCGCCTGAGCTAAGATAAAGGATTTTTCGATGTTGTGAAGTTTACAGACAGTGGGGCTTAGGAAGTTTTAGGAAGCATCCCACATGACTGTCCCTTTGCCTTGTTCATTCTTTCATGCATTGAGTACTGTATTTAACTTATCTTTTAGCATGCATATTGAGGAGGTAAATAAATTAACATATTTTCCTGTTTATTGTTTAAAACACTTGCTAATAGCTCAGTTGATATAAGAACATGTTTAACTGTGATAGGGTGACTGTTATAACGAAAACATGTTGAAGAGACAAAAAAAGAATGCTCTTATGGTTGAAGGAGAACTTGAAATAGAGATCATCACCAAGGTAGAGTATATTTATGAAGATACCAAAGCCTCCACTGGGGTCGAACCAGACTACAAGTGTGGAGAGATCAATAGAATGATTGCCAACCAGAATGTACCTGATGCTAGTTTTTGAGGAGCTGACTATATATGCCAACATTGAGAAATCATCTCTAATGAAAGTAGCCATGAGACCCGAGTTATTTCCTTGTTCAAAAGTGATAGGGTGGATTCTGCCTAGCGCAGATGTAACAACAATGATTCTGGGAAACAATGCCAAGCAAGGGTACACTGCTTATAGCCCTGCATATGTCTCTATGGATTATCATCTACCCTCACCCCAGGTTTATCTGACGGAAAGTTGGTTGAAGGAAACAGCTATGGACCTGGTGGAGACAGTGAAAAGAATGATGATACCCGATAAAAAAATTTGAACTAGACCTTCCGGAGAGTATGACACCTCCACTCTCCAAGCTCCCTACAGGTTCATCGCATTAATGCTCAATAGGATCTTTGGCAGAGCCCATGGGAAGAGCTTCAATATAGGATGGATACCAATTATTTACTTTGTAGCTACCCAGGGAACCATTTTTAACTGGTCAAATATTGTGTCAAACAGCCTCTCTGCATGTATATTAGTAGCCTTAGGATGGGTATCACAAAAGAGATCATCATTTTATATGAGCTCTATCCTGATTGACTACATACTGTGCACTCAGTATTTTCCAGCTTTGAGATGTAACTGGGAGAGGGACAGAACCCCAATGTACACAACATATAAATTGTTATGGGCCCATAAGTATCATAGCTACTACAAGGAAATCTACAAGCACTTCATCATGCCCTTATATACCCTTATTTTCTTGACTAAATGCAATTGCATGTCTGAAGAAGCATTCAAAGTCATCGAGGAGTTTGGAGATCACTATTTGACTGAGGATGGGTTGTATATAAGAATGTATGGTGGTTCCATAGCTCCTTCCCTACTACCAAAGTATGCCACAGATTATGTACTCCATAAGGAGACGGTTAGGCAGGCGTATATTGATGGTGTAGGAAAATTTCTATTCGAGCATAAAAAGGAAACATATCCTGCAGTACCTTTCCTACTTGGAAGCTACAAGTTTTCAAGAGTAAAGAAGGCGGCATAATTTGTTAAGGAGCTAGAGAATTTTCATTTTGGCGAAATGAATTTTCACAGGAATGACTCCCGCAATAAAGTAGCAGAATACTGCAAGGAAGCGGGAATTAATTTTGAATACACTGATTTTTGGGACAAGGACGAAGCAACATTTAGAACTACGAAGAACATAAATGCCCTTAAGAAGAGGTTCAAACAAAAAATAACTACTATGGGTGGAAAGGGAAAAACTTCAGAAAAGTCTAAGACATTGGAAGAAGAGGAGGTGAAAAAGAGAGAAGAAGATGCTAGAAGGTTAGCACAGGAAGTAGAAATTTGGTTGAAGAATGAAGAAGAAGAAAAGAAGCGAGCTGTAGAGGAAGCAATAAGGAAGGAAGAGAAAGAAAGAAAGAAAAAAAGAAGAAGCTGAAATCAAGAAAAAGCAAGAAGAAAGTGAAGGTTTGAGACTAACAGGATCTCAAAAGTATCAGCAGACTACAGAGCAAGTAGATATGCAAGGAGTGCAGGATCAAATAGATCAAGAACAAGGACAATCTGATCCTGATCCCCCCAAACATGTTGCATCTTCTGGCAGCATACTAGGAAAAACTTCATTTTCTGAGATAAATTTGATCCCTTTCATGCCTATTGAGGGGGAGGACATTTCTGATTTTAGTACCATTTTTTACGATAAGGAAAAGAAAAGAATTGTAAAAAGAACTGAGAAGAAAGTCGAGACTAGATATGTCAAAACCCCAAATTTTCACAAAAATTTAAAATTTTGAGATAACATAAAATGTTTACAGTTACAGTTAGATAACTGCTAGTAGCAAATAGAAGAAATGAAACGGATAATTAAAGTAACCATTAACTTTAACACATAAGATTAATGCTGTTATAATTTTGATTTGTGATGTGAATAATCTGCATTCAAATATTTAGAGGTACTGATGTTTTGAATGTCAAGTAGGTGAGGAGTTACTTTCTAGCTGGGGCTTACTTAGCGATTGCTAACGTATCTGGATTTCTGGATCTTTATAGGCTTGACAGGTAAATTTTGACCCAGTAAAAGTTTATTAAGGCGTTTAACCAGATATACTTCTTTTAACATAAAAGTACTGCAAGAGTAAAATTTTGCTTAGAAGACTCAAAATCCTGCAAGGTAGAGTAATGTTCCTTTTACTTGATTCACAAATATGATATTACTTAATATTTGTGTCGTAAGGGTTATTAACATTTCCCTACTATTTGTTTTTTTTTAACAGGTAGATCTTTAAGATAAATAAAACCTCCCTCTAACTTTACTCTAAGTTATTTCCAGTTCTTACTAGAGCTCATGATTTTGTATCATAACTCTTTCTCTAACATAAGAGTTTATTTCTATTATTATTTTAACATGTAAAACGCTACTTATCATTATAGAAATAGACCTAAGTCTTTCAGAACATAAGCCTACTATGTACTTTTTAGCTCTGTTTCAATTAGGATTCAATATAGTAAATTTATCAGTGTAACATCGCTTGTAATTTATAAGGTATCCTCTACATAATTTTTTTTTGTCAAGTTGTGACTTGAATCCCCATTTTCTTCATGACCAACATAATGCGACAACTTCACATTACCCTACTATTTACTTATATGTAAAGGTAGTGCAATAAAACCCTAGATAACTTACTATCCTAAACTCCCAATTCCAACCTAGCCTTGGTTAAAATCATCTTAGAGCTTGGTGAAATTATGGAGACCAAAGATCATGTATTTGTAAGATATATATCCTACATCCAATATTGTAGGTCACTTAAAAGTGTAGGAGCTATTTAAGTGCATATATGTTAACCATATTTATAAACACTTTATTGATTTAAGTCTAGTTCTTATAGCTTATACATTCATAGTTCGTGTTTATAAGAGAATGTCAATGAAGGCATTAACAAAAACTGCTCAAAAACTTCTATTATCCTCTTGATATTTTTCCTATAAGTTTGTGTTGAGGCCTGGAAAATCACAGGAAACAACAGCAAGGGATTCTCCCCATTCAACGTTCCCAACTAGCCTATGACTGTTTGGTATGGGGAATCCGTCCGGTTTATGGTCCGGCTACCGTAGGTTAGGTAACAAAAATAAAGGGTTTTACCAGTTGCGGCCCAGTCCACCGTGTATATTTTTGTATTTTTTAGCTTTAAGTGTGATATGCAAGTGCCTATCTAAAATTGTAGATTGATCAAGAGTACAAGGATCAGTCACAATGTGATGCACATGTTCTTACCTCTCATCTTAAACTCTCTCGCATCTAAATCAGACACAGCCAGAACTAAAACTAACTAACTAACTAAGCTATCCCTAGGGAGAGAGATTATCATTTAATGAGTAATGTATTACTGTTCATGTATTAAGAGAAATCACAGGTAGTTGTTCTTATTTCAAAACACATAAACATGAATAGATAGATGAACAACAAGATAGCTCATTGTTTGTGAAAACATTCATTACTCATAGTGGAAATTATCATAAAATAAACCAGAGAACATTCATACAAGAACATAGGTTCAACCAGTTAGAATGATCTCACAGTTAATGAATAAAAGCTGAAAATGAAATAGTTCCCCTTCAACAACATTCATTGCACAACATTTGAACATTCCACCAAAGCTTTCTCCAACAGGCAAAATTGCAATTATCTATTGCAAAACGAAATAGTTCCTCTTACAATGTGTTCTCACAAGTCTAATTGGGAAAAAGTGCTTTCTCTATATAACTCCCCTATACTTATACAAAAGGCAAAACTTTTTGACTGCCCCAAATGACTCTTGGGCTACTCCAACGTTTCATCTCCCAAAATTGTCCTGTATTGAGTGCTCATACAATTTACAATATATTACATTTAAACAAACTAATAAAGCACTTTAAGTAGAGGGCCCCTCTTGATTATTTAGGAACATTTTCCACGCTTGGGCTTCTGATGCTATGCTCTCAAATTCGGAAGGCTCGAGAAAATGAATGTTGATTTCAAACTTTGCAGCTGATTTTTAATCACTTCAATTCTTGCTGAGCTTAGGCGTAATTGATCCTCAAGTAATTGTACACTGAATAATAAATGAGCCACTTCATCTTTCAAGATCTGTTCATCCAAGACTTTGACTTGATGAGAATCCTTTGCTCATCCTCCTGATATCTACTCTACAACATTGCTGTGAACAGCTCATGTTCTGGAAATGCATCTAATCTGTGTTCAGCAGCCACCTAGCAACGATTGTAAGTGATCAGCACCCTTCTGCAATACTTGGTGCAAGATCCTCTTGTCTTCTTTACAGCCTTCTTGAACTCTTCCACTGTGTTTATTGCAAACTCCAACAAGTCATAATCATGTTTTAGGCTTTGTTGATCTTTAGCTAGAAAGTCTATAGGAATCTCTTCATTGGCCTCCATCCTTCCTATTCATCCAGTGATGACTTCCAAAATGTCTTGAGACCTATATACAAAATACGAGGTAGTCTCTAAAATTTCCTCTAATATATTATCTACTTGCAAGACTTTGCATCTTTCTTCTTCTATGGACACCTGTAGCTGGTGCATTCGGCTTCTTTGTGTTAGGACATGCTCTTTAAAAGGATGAATATTGGTTTGTTGTTCCTTGGCCTCTTTCAATGATGCTGCTAGTGAAGCAATTTTTCCTTTAAACTCTGCTGCTTGCACTCGAAATTGTTTTTCTGTCTCCTCCATGGTAGCCCTTTGTGTTTCTAGCTCCCCAACTATGCTTTGCAGTTGGTCTCTTTTTGCATTAAGGTTTTCATATGTTGTTTTTAGTCCATCCCTTTCTATCTTTAGGCCTTGATATTCCTACTGCAATTTTGCTAGGTTATCCTGAGCATCTCTTCCTGTCTTTTCAATGGAAACTTCCAAAGACATATTTTCTTCTTGGAGGGACTGAAGCTTTGCTTTTGAATACTTCATTTCATTTCGCATGTCTTCAAATTTTCTATTTAATTTGTTGCCTTCATCCCTTTCCTTTCTCAAAGTGTCCTTTAATTGGGCAGCATTTCTCCTTGATTGCTCAAGGTCTGTCATTATTCAATCTACATTATCTTCAATGGTGTGGATCAATGCTGCTCCAACTTGGATTGTTAGTATTGGGTCCTTGTCTGTCCCATGTACCAAGGTTTTATCATTAACCATCATCCCTAATTGTCCACCTGTTTCAACCTTCTTCTCAGTCCTTTTCACAATCCTCTTCTTCTCTCTATCATAAAAAATGGTACTAAAATCTAGGACTTCTTTCCCTTTCTTTTGTTCAAAAGGTATCATCCTTAATTCAAAAACAACAACCTGCCCTAAATTGCTACCAGCAGTTGCAGCAAGATCTTGAGAGTCAGGGAAATCCTGATCTTGCACTTCTTGAGTGTCTGCAGGGTCAGAAGTTTGTTGATCTGTTGTGCACCCTGTCAGCTTCAGACTTTCAGCCGCCTTCTTTAGCTCTTCATCCTCTTTCTTTCTTCTTTCTTCTTCTTCCTTCTTTGCAGCTTCCTCTACATTCTTTGTTGCTTCTTGTTCAGCTTTATTCCTTTCTTCTTCTTCACTCTTAAGCCTACTCTCGGCCTCTTGTGCTAGTCTCCTAGCATCTTCTTCTCTTTTCCTGGCCTCCTCTTCATCAGCTTTCTTCTGTTCAGCTTGGCCCTTACCACCTTTAGTGGTGATCTTCTTTTTAAATCTTCTTTTCAATGCAGTCATATTTTCTGCATTTTTGAAAATTTCTTCATCCTTATACCAATGGTTTGTATATTCAAAATGCACATTGGCCTCCTTGAAATGTTCCACAACTTTGTTTTGAGAATCATTTCTATGGAAGTTCATCTCTCCAAAGTGAAAATGCTCCAGTTCTTGTACAAAATCTGCAGTTAATTTAACCTTTGCAAATTTATAGCTGCCCAACCTGAAAGGTATGGGAGGATAGGATGCCTTCTTGTGTTCAAAAAGGAAACTCCCTATACCATCTAAGTAAACCTGCCTGACTGCTTATTTGTGCACCACATAATCAGTGGCATATTTTGGAAGCAAAGAAGGTGCCCTAGAGCAACCATACATCCTAATATACACCCCTTCATCAGTTAAGTAGTAATTTGCATACTCCTCAATGAATTTCAATGCCTCCTCAGACATAAAATTGAATTCTTTCAAGAAAATCAATGTATACAAGGGCATAATAAAATGTTCACAAATTTCTTTATAATGGCTGTAATATTTGTGTGCCCATAACAGCTTGTAAGGTGTGTACACAGGGGTTCTGTCCCTGTCCGACATGAAACTTAGGTCTGGAAATGGTTGGGTGCATAGTATACAATCAATTAACATGGAGCTCATGTAGAACTTTCTAAGACACCCCTCCCAGGGCTGAAGCAATGCAAGCTGAGAGACTATTAGACACAATGTTCACCCAGTTGAATATAGTCCGCTAGGTGGCTACACAGAAGATAATGGGAAGCAAACCCAACTTGAAACTCTTACCATGGGCGCTCCCAAAAAAAAATTTCAGCATTAATGCTATAAACATATAAGGGGTTCTTAGAGTAGCTATGTCATATTCTCCTGATGGCCTGGTTCAAAAATTATTACCAGGTATCATCATTCTTTTTACTATTTCAGCCAGGTCTAAGTTATTTTCTTTCAACCAAGCTTCAGTTACGTAAACCTGGGCTAGAGGTAAGGGATAAGCTAATGAGATATAACCAGGGCTATAAGTAGCATAGCCCTGCTTGGCAGTATTGGCCAAAATAATAGTAGTCACATCTACCCTAGGCATAATCCAACCATTCACTTCGGAGCATGGGAAAAGCTCAGGTCTGGTAGCTATCTTTATCAAGGAATACTTTTCAATATTGGAATATATTGTTAATTCTTTAAACCCAGTATCAGGCACTTCTTGGTTTGAAATCAGTCTATAAATCTTGCCCCACTTGTAGTCAGGTTCCGCCCCGGTGGTGGCTCTAGTATCTTCATAAATGTACTCAACCTTTGTAATAATTTCCACCTCAGGTTCCCCTTCAAAAATAGGAGCCTTCTTTTTCTGCCTCTTTGACATCTCGTCTTTAACAAAGTTGCCCTGTCATAAACCAAAATGCATTTAGGCTATTTGGGATTCTAACCAGTATTCAAAGAATGAATAAAACTGTATAAACATTTACCTCTTCCATACTTGCAACAGTTAAACCTATGCAAATGCAAAAATCGGGATTAACTAGCAAGTACTTTTGCAAAATGATAAGTCTGCAAAGAATCTTAAATCGTGCCCGTGACTAAAATTGATCATGATCGACAACATGTATCATAACCTCACTAACATGTAAAAACTACACCGACGAGACTAAACACGGCACTATGTGAAGAAAAAGAAATCTGATCAAAACTAAAACCCTTGGCGTCTTCAACAAAAATAATCCTAAAGCAAAATGTGTCAACTTTCAGTAGAACACATTCTAACTTCTCGCTCAAACATAAATCCCATCAATGAGGCTCATCTTTGAAAAATGAGACCCTAACTAGACATGCAAGCAACCAAAATAATCGAAACACAAACCCTCTGGCACTTCAAACAAAACCAGGGTAAATGCCTATAGTAGAAAAATTGAAGCCTGCCCTCCCCGGACAGCCAAATGCACACCCAGAAAAATTGGTGCAGACAACGTAATGCTTGTCTGCACCAATCCCCCAAACAAATAGACAGGGTTCAAAAACCCATAATGGCTTTGCAAAAATCACTCAGAAAAAATGAAACCCCCCCTCGTCTACGAACTGTCAAAGTAGACCACACTATGCTAATAGGAAACAAACTCAGAGATATATGCCCATCTATTATGGCAGGAAAACATAACCCAAAGACGAGACCCTAGTTCCAAAAACTCAAAAGAAAGGGTAAAATCATGGTTGGCGTACCTAGCAACAAGCTGCAGTCGACAAGGAGAATATTCGAAAGCTCGCCACCCACGAACGAGATCCCAATAGCTAGGCATAGACACACAGTTCAAATCGAAAAGTACAGTGCATGCATGAATTCACAGGGATAAAATAAAATAATGCCCCATCCCATATATATATAAATATATATATATATATATACACCTTGGAGAAAACAATCGGTGGGAAAACATGCATATTGGGCAGTGGGACAACTAAGGCATCGGCGATCAACCTGCTAATGAGCCGCAATGGTGGGATACGGACAGACCAGGAGTTTCATGACGCAATAAAACAATAAACATTGATCTTGTAGCATCGGACCCCGAACTTACTAAAGCATCGGACAACTAGTGTTGAAATATTGTAACTTCGAAAAATATTCTATATGTATCTTTTTGTGGTCCCCGATGGTCCTACCGGGAGAACCACTTGTATTACTTTGTACCCCGATGCTTCTAATCAGAAGAACTAATAAGAGTCATGAGGTAGTCCCCTCTAATTGTAAATGTGGCTCATTAGCACCCTAGTGTGGTTTCTTGAGCCTACATGTGTAACTCAAGCGCCCATGATTAACTCGAGCCTACATGTCAGATGAGTTAATTAAAGTGAACAGATGAATATAAATAGAGGTGTAGCGCTCCTCATTCGAAACAAACACACACACTCTTACTTGTGTAGCGCATTAGTGGAGAAGGAGGAGGATCAGGATTTGATCTCCTTGTTGGTTTTACCTTTTATCTTTTTGGGCATCTATATTGAGGAAGCTTTTTGCTAGTTTTTCTCCCTTTAGGGTTTTCCCAGGATAAATCTGTGTTGTTCTTGTGATACTGTTTCTTTCAGTGATCCTTCTTTTATGCTTTTGTTATGAAAATGAAATGAAATACTGATGTATTAGCCAAGCATATGAAAATTTAACATGGTATCAGAGCCACCCTGAATAGGACATCTTTCACAAGGCAAAATAACCCTCTCTCTCTTCCCAGAAGAAATTAGGGTTTCGAGAAAATTTTTGAGTTTTGAAAAACTGATTGCATGGAAAGTTGCACCCTCCTAGAGTGCATATTTTGAGCCTGGAATCATAGTTTTTGGATGTGTGAGTCTCCAAAAAATTCAAACCCTAGTTTGACAGCTATACCAGAAAACTGCTGAACCAGAAAACTGCAGAAGCTGAATCTTGCAAGTCTGATTTGAAAGGTGAAGAATTGAAATCTCTATAATCCAAGCACACCAGTCAACTCACCTAATTCAAGTGCATCTCTTGGTAAGGTCAGTTTCTCATTCCACAAAATTTCAATTTTTTGTGATTTTCTGACAAGATGTCCCCAAGCACTAAGCTTGAGGACAAGCTAGAAGGCATAGAGAATTTCCAAGCATGGAAATACAAGATTGGTCTCATTCTCTAAGAGAATGATCTTGATAAGTATGTCAAAGAAGAATTTTCAGAACCTGAAGAAGTTGAAGCTGATCTTGATAAGTATGTCAAAGAAGAAGTTTCAGAACCTGAAGAAGCTAAAGCCAAGCAGAATCACATAAAGGATATGATTAGAGCACAAAGGATTATTGCTGTCTCCATCAAGGATCACTTGATCCCTCAAGTGTCATCCAAGAAGACTCCAAAATAAATGTATGATGCCCTTTCCAGAATGTATGAGGGAAGAAACATCAACAGGAAGATGAATCTAAGAGCTCAACTGAAGAGTACCAAGATGAGTCATGGAGAATCCATCTAAGAATACTTCACAAGGGTTTCTCAGATCAAAGAGAAACTAGAATATGTTGGAGATAATCTTGATGAAGATGAATTGTTTATGACTGCTCTCAATGGTCTCACTAGACCCTGGGAATCCTTCATCCAGATGATGTGTGCCAGAAAAGAAAGCATGATGTTTGAAGTAGTATGGGAAGGCTGCATTCAAGAAGAGACTAGAGTGGAAAACAAAGAAGCCTTACTAAAGGAAGATGATCAATCCCTAGCCACTCACACCAAGAAAATAAGAAGTCAATCTAAATTCAAGAGAAGAAACTTCAAGGAGTCTCAACCTCCCAGAATAATCCAAAGAAGAAGGGAAAATCATCTAGATAAAGACTACTCTGGCTTTCAATGTTTTCATTGTGATAAGATAGGAGACATTGCCCAAAATTTTCCTATAAAGAAGCAAGAATATAAGAAGAGGATCAACAACAAAAAAAGATATCATGCTCATCTAGTGGAAGATGAAGATGAAGAAGAAGAAGAAGAAGGACCTCCAAGAAAGCAAGCAAGAGAAGAAGATGCGGAAGAGTATGTACTATTCTCTGCACTCTCTGGGTCTATAACACCTGGAGAAGACACTTGGCTTATTGATAGTGGTGCTTGAAAGCACATGACGGGACAAAATAAAACTCTGTCCAAACTTGAAGAAAGAATCTCTCCTCAGAAAGTATCCCTAGGAGATGACTATCAATATCTGATCAAAGGAGTTGGTGAAGCAAGCTACAAACTTGATTCAGGTAATCCTCTAAAGATGAAATATGTATTATATGTACCTAGTTTAAAGAAGAACTTACTTTATATCTCATCTTTAGATAAGAAAGGATTCAGAGTTTCTTTCATAGATGGCCAAGTACTCATGTGTCCCAAAGGAAAGAATATTGAAGATGCAATCATCATTGGTGAAGAAGAAGGAGGCTTGTATAAACTCAAGGGGCACTCAGAAACATCCTTTTTTCATGAGTTCACTGACCCTAGTGAACTATGGCATAGAAGGCTTGCCCACATCAACTACAAGGCTCTACCTCATGTGAAGAAAGTAGTGATGGGATTACCAGATATGATGATGAAGCATGAAGGCATTTGCAAAGGATGTGCGAAGGGAAAGAACATCAAGAATCCATTTCCGAAGAGTGAAACAAAAACAAAAGGTACATTGGAATTGATTCATTCAGATGTATGTGGTCCAATGCCTTCTACATCCTTAAGTGCCTTTGAATATTATATTACATTCATTGATGACTTTTCAAGAAAGACTTGGATATACTTCTTGAAAGTAAAGAGTGAAGTGTTTGAGAAATTCAAGGAGTTCAAAGCCTTGATAGAGAATCTTTTAGACAAGAAAATAAAGACACTCCGATCAGACAATGGAGGAGAATATGTCTCAAAAGAGTTTGAGGATTTTTGCAAAGATGTCAGAATCAAGAGGGAACTAACTACTCCCTACAATCCTCAACAGAATGGGGTTGCAGAAAGAAAGAACATAACCATCATGGAGGCAGTGAAGGCAATGATATATGATCAAGATCTTCCAATGCATCTATGGGAAGAAGCAGCAAGAACTATTGTGTATGTGCAAAATAGAATATCTCACAGTGCTCTTGGGTTCAAGAATCCATAAGAGATGTTCACAGGAAAGAAGCCTGAGGTAAGTCACCTCAAGATATTTGGTTGTCAAGTATATATTCATATACCAAAAGAGAAAAGAACCAAGTTATACCCTTCCGAAAAGAAGGGGATATTTGTTGGATATTGTGAAGTATCCAAAGCATTCAGAATCTATATTCCTGGATTCCATCACATGGAAATCAGTCGAGATGTGACATCTGATGAAGAGACAGCCCTCAAGAGATCTAGGAAGTGCCAACATGAAGAAGTGTATAAAGAAGAGACATCTCCCAGAAATAAAGAAACTACATGTCTCCCTAAAGATGAAGGTCCTGAAGAACATGACTTAGCAAAACCTCAAGAACCTCCCATGATGGAGATGTCAAGAAAGAGAAAACCTGCTTGGACAAGAGAAATTATATGAGAGGCAGAAAGATATGGAGCTCCTGAAGGCTCCACAAGGGAAAGAAAGAAGCCTAAGACTTTTTCCAATTATGTAGCCTTGATGTGTGATCTTGTAGATCAAGAACCTATAAGCCATGAATAAGCTATACAGAAGAAAGAATGGGTAGAAGCAATGACTGAAGAATACCAGTCAATAATGAAGAATGATGTATGAGATATAGTTCCCAAACCAGAAGGAAAGAGTATAGTATCATCCAAATGGATATTCATAATAAAGAATGCAGCTGACGGAAGTATTGAGAAGTATAAAGCAAGATTTTTGGCCAGAGGATTCTCTCAAAAAGACGGAATTGATTATGAAGAAACATTTGCCCCGGTAGAATAGTATACTTTGATTAGAGCTATCATGGCACTTGCATCTATGATGAAGTGGGACTTACACTAGATGGATGTGAAAAAAAAACTTCTGAATGGTGTGATCGAAGAAGAAGTATACATAGAACAGCCACAAAGATTTGAAGTTGAAGACATACATACTCATGTATGCAAGCTGAAGAAGGCCTTGTATGGCCTGAAACAAGCTCCTCGAGCTTGGTATGGAAGGATAGACAGTTTCCTGTCAAGCATGGGCTTCACCAAGAGTAAAGCTGATCCTAACCTTCATCTTAAGGTTGTAAAAGATGAACCTGTCATCCTGCTATTATATGTGGATGACTTATTCTTGACAGGGAATGAGAAACAGATTATGGAAAGCAAGAAGAAACTAGCAGAAGAATTTGAGATGAAAGACCTTGGGTTAATGCATTATTTCCTAGGTCTAGAAGTATGGCAAATTTCAGAAGGAATCTTTCTCAACCAGGGAAAGTATATGGTAGAGATATTAAATAGATTCAATATGCTGGAATGAAAATCCATGGCCACACCCATGGATTCCAAACTGAAGTTGTTAGCTGATGACCCATCAGAATTAGTGGATGTGACTCACTATAGATAGATCATTGGGTCATTGTAATATTTAATAAATACTAGACCAGACATTTGTTTTGCTGTGAACATCTTGAGTCAATTTCTTGTTCAACCAAGATGGGTTCACTTAGTAGCTGCAAAACATGTGATGAGATATCTGAAAGGGACTATAGACTTTGGTATATACTATGATGGTAGCCATTAGTATAGATTGTATGGCTACACAGATGTAGATTGGGCTGGAAGTATCTCAGACAGAAAAAGCACTTCAGGTGGATGTTATAGTCCGGGATCTGCTATGATTTCATGGTTTAGCAGAAAGCAGTCTAGTGTTTCTCTAAGCTCAGCTGAAGCAGAATATATAGCAGCTTGCTCTGCTAGTTGTGAAGCCATATGTCTTCAAAATTTGATGTCAGGATTATTCAACCTAGAGTTGGACACTACCGTGATTCTATGTGATAATCAAAGTTGTATAAAAATGACAGAGAACCCAGTATTCCACAATAGATGAAAGCACATAGAAATCAGGTATTTCTATATTTGAGATATGATGTAGAAGGGATCCATAAAGCTCTAGTATGTGAGTACTGATGAACAAGTTACTGATGTACTGACGAAGCCTCTATCTCGAGTAAATTTCGAAAACTTTCAAGAAAATCTTGGTGTGGTTCAGAAAGACCTTCCCCGAAAGGGGGAGTAGTGATGTTGCAGTGGGATTGTATCATCCCTGGGCACTTGCTCTAAAGTGATCCGGTGACCTCGGTCATTGAGAATGAAAAGGGATTGTATCATCCTAGGACATCTATCTAGAATAGATATGATAACTCCGGTCCTCAAGAATGTAGTGGGATTGTATCATCCCTGGGCATTTTCCCTAAAGTGATCTGGTGACCTCGATTCTCGAGAATGTAGTAAGATTGCATCATCCTTGAACTTCGGTTCAGAAAGGTATCTGGAGGCTTTGGTCCCCGATAATGTGGTAGGATTGCATCATCCTTGAACTTCGGTTTAGAAAGGTATCCGGAGGCTTTGGTCCCTGAGAATGTGGCAGGATTGCACCATCCTTGAACTTCGGTTCAGAAAGGTATCCGGAGGCTTCGGTCCCTGAGAATGTGGCAAGATTGCATCATCCTTAAACTTCGATTCAGAAAGGTATATGGAGGCTTCGTTCCCCAAGAATGTGGCAGGATTGCATCATTCTTGAACTTCGGTTCAGAAAGTTATCCGGAGGCTTCGGTCCTCAAGAATGTGGCGGGATTGCATCATCCTTAAACTTCGGTTCAGAAAGGTATCCAAAGGCTTCGATCCCCGAGAATGTGGTAGGATTGCATCATCCTTGGACCTAGTCCTAAAGTGATAGGGACTGATTATCCCGTAATCAATCCGGTGACTTTGGTTGTTGAGAATGCGGTAGGATTGCATCATCCTTGGACCTAGTCCTAAAGTGATAGGGACTGATTATCCTGTAATCAATCCGGTGACTTCGGTTGTCGAGAATGTGGTAGGATTGTATCATCCCTAGACTTAGGCCCAAAAGTGATCCAAATACTTTCGTCTCCGTGTTGTGGATTGCAGGTTGTTGCTGATGATGATGACATGCTGATTGAAAGATCAAAGTATGATGATGATGTACTGATCGAAAGATCAAAGTATGATGATGATGATGTTGTTGTTCGAAAGATCAGAGTATGATGATGTTGTTGTTTGAAAGATCAGAATATGATGATGATGATGATGATGTTGATTTCCGAAATATTAGAGTATGATGATGTTGTTGTTTGAAAGATCAGAATATGATGATGATGATGTTACTGATCGAAAGGTCAAAGAGCTGAAGATGATGTTGTTGATCGAAAGGTCAAAGTGCTGAAGATGTTGCTGTTGATCGAAGCAGTCAAAGTGTTGATGTTGTTAAAGAATAAAGATTGAAGATGAAAACTACATGATGTTGACAAAGCTTCCAATGATTTATAGATGTGTTACCCTGATGATGTTGATGATGCTCTCTCTCTCTCTCTCTCATTATTGTTGTTGTTGATATTGTTGTAGAATACCCTTCTCATTAAGGGGGAGTGTTGAAATATTGTAACTTCAAAGAATATTCTATATGTATCTTTTTGTGGTCCCCGATGGTCCTACCGGGAGAAACACTTGTATTACTTTGTACCTTGATGCTTCTAATCGAAAGAACTAATAAGAGTCACGAGGTAGTCCCCTCTAATTGTAAAGGTGGGTCATTAGCACCCCAGTTTGGTTACTTGAGCCTACATGTGTAACTCGAGCCTACATGATTAACTCGAGCCTACATGTCAGATGAGTTAATTAAAGTGAACGGATGAATATAAATAGAGGTGTAGTGCTCCTCATTTGGAACACAAACACACACACACTCACTTGTGTAGCGCATTAGTGGAGAGAGAGAAGCAGTTGGAGAAGGCGGAGGATCAGGCTTTGATCTCCTTGTTGGTTTTACCCTTTATCTTTTTGGGCATCTATATTGAGGAAGCTTTTTGCTGGGTTTTTCCCTTTAGGGTTTTCCCAGGATAAATATGTGTTGTTCTTGTGATATTGTTTCTTTCAATGATCCTACTTATATGCTTTTGTTATGAAAATGAAATGAAATACTGATGTAATAGCCAAGCATATGAAAATTTAACAACTAGTACGCTGAAGAGCTGTAACGGTGGAAGTTACAAAGACAAGAGGTTCCGTAGACCAGTCAAAATTGGAGAAAAGAACCAAACATTAAGCGAACCATTGGAAAAAAATAGAACTTAAAACATCGGTGAAAGGAAAAGATAAAAGGTGGATGGCTAGTCCATTCCGAAGCCACAACGACGGAACACAAACAGACTGAGGCTTTTGTGAAAACGAAAAAGAAGGCGATCGGACACACAAAAAACTAGTGCCTCAATTCAAATGTCCAACACGGCACTGACAGCGAAAAGAACAAAAACACAAAAGCAAACCGCAGGATCGGCAAAGGTAAAATCTTTTATCATGGTACTTGCAATTTTCCATCCGAAACGGTGGTAATACAAGGTACTAGTGCTCCGATGGTGACGAAACAAAAAATTCGAAATAAGAATAAAACAAAATCCCATCAACGGAAGACAAGGTTTTCGATCGGGTCATTTGCTATTGAGTCTCCACAATGACGGCTGCGTAGGTGACTATGGCCCTGATTCACAATTCAAACAAATTCCGACATTGAAATAAGAAATCAACCATAAGTCAAAACTTAAAGTCAAATGGCAGCATCAACATAAAAAGATATTCATTCAACAATCAACCTCAAAAAATCAAACTCGCAGTAAACTTAAGCAATCCCAACAATCTAAACAAGACAAAATTTAAAAGGAGGGTCCCAAATTTTTAGAAATTTGGGAAATAGTTGCAGCTGCAACAATTGGCAACTACCTGGTGAACCCAGATTTCTGAATCAACTCTTTCTTGAGTAACAGACCGTTTAGCAATAAAACAAACATGTTGAATTCTTCTAGATGTCTAGATTTCCCTAATGGAAAATATATGTACTTTTAAACATTGATGATAGTCCAATTTTAGGAAAATGGAACCCAAAATCTCAAAGTCAAGATAACTCTTTTGAGGCCAAGTAGATAAGTTTCATTTTACCTTTGTCTTTGGGTAGCTCCTAGCTTGGACACCACAGGATTGTAACATATGGTAAACAGAGGTATTCATTTGTTCCTCATTCCCATGCCATTTTGCACTTTTGTGTGCTTGTGAACTTTTTTTCCTTTTGATTCCTCCTCATGCCTTTCTTTCGGAATTTTTTATTCGGCTCCTCTATCCATAGTGTCCTTTTGTGTGAGAGATGTATTTAATTTTCAGCTCACGGATGGAGAAGAAATTTTGGCAATTTTGTACTCATATGATTCGGTACTTTGCTTTGATAGGTATTGCCTCTTTTCTAAGAGTTTTGACTCTTATTAGCCTTTAGGATTTCAATTCTTGGCATGGGATCATTTATATATAATATACTATTTACCTTGCTTCCTTTCCGTGGGTCTTTTGCTGTCACCCCCTAGGAAATTTTAGACGTGAAATCGATGGAGCCTCGAAATAGTATTCCAGACCTTTTGATCTTGAGTTATTTTTCAGGGGTTAAGCAGGAATTCAATGTGTTCATAGCCATTTAGGAAAACTACTTACTAGAGGAAATTCTATTAGATCAGACAATAGTATTTAGTCTTATACCCAAAGATCTCAATTAATCCATAATTCTAATGCTTTCCATGCAACCAAAAGTTTGCCTCTTTTATTGAAATCAAAAAATAAAATTTAACTAAAAACAAGCAACAATCAACCAAATCAATTTATTTATGTACAAAGTCATCAAGAAATAAAAACCAAGACAAAAAAATAAAAATAAAAATTGAGAACTAGTCCACTAACTGGCCAGTTCTCTGCCCACCCCTATAGATCTAGCAAATTGTAAGTTAAGGGGCTAGGCTTGACTACAAAATGAGAAATACCTAACCATTATCTAATTCTACTGTTCTTGAAACAAAAACTGCATCTACTAGTTTACAATCAATCTTATCAGCTTGTGAACCTTGAAGGAGATCGGGCTGGGTGTCTGAATGATTGCTGGCTTCTTCTAATGCAAAGTCTCCCAGTTCAAGTTCAATTAGATAATTTCCCAATAAAAAATTTGCTTATTCGTTTTTTCCTTCCAATTTCATGACAATGTGTTTCATGTAGGGCTCTCTTAATATTTTGATCTAATTTGGGCTTCCTTTATGAGGCAACCACAAATGTGACTAATCTGAAGCAAAATACCCCTTTAGTCTCGCTGTCCAATCTTGATTCAAAATAAGTCCATAACTATCAGGTATGTCTTCTACCACAATGTCAATGTACTGATAGATCTTTTCATTTGCAGATAATCGAATCAAGACATCCTCCATCTCCCCGACTACTTTCACATTAGTCCTGTCTAATTGAGTAACATCCCGGGTAGTAGGTTTAGTCTTCCCATTAATATTTCTGTAGACTACAAGTGGCATAACATTAACTGATGATCCAGAATCTACCAAACAGTTGTGCACCTTACGATTCAAAATTTCCAAATTCAAAAGGAATGGTGGGGTTTTAAACCTAGTTTTTCCTCCCACACTTGCTTCAACAACTTCTTCTATAGGTTGGTTTTGCTATGGGTAGCTCTTCCTCTGGTTCTTCAGGTGTTTATATATTTTCCTTGAAATTACCCACTTTGACTTCAATAGGCTTAGCAGGTATGTTGACCTGTTTTAGATCTTGACTAGTAATTTCAGGTATCTCATCTTCTATGTTATTCTTCGGTTGTTTCTTTACATTCTCTTGCAATTTATTAATCTTTGAGAGTATTGAATTGTCTTTATTCACCAAATCTAGGCTTCTTACTGTCATATTTGTTTCCAATATCTCCTCATGTTTCATAGTACTTTCTTCTGTATCAAAAATCAAGACACAGTCCCATAAAACCATGGCATCATTTTCTTGTTTTTCTGTGGCTTTACCACCCTTTTCTTCTTCATCATTATCCTCTGTTAATTTGGAATCCAGCATCTGATTCATCACTAATGTCATTGAGTTTATCCATTGAGGACAACTTTTTTTAGAATGGGGATGCTGGTGGAAAGTGCAAAAATTATCCATACCTACCTCTGTTAAGTTCATTGATGCAGGACTGTGTGGAGGAGGCTTAGATTTATTATTATCCTATCTTCTCTTGTAGTAAGGCTTATAAGCTTTCTGAGCCTCTTTTTCCTTTTCCAAATCTATTATTCTGTTGGAAATATTCTGCATCATCTTTAAAATTCCTTCAAAATCATGTGATTGCTCCTCTTTAGGCTTAGACAATAATAAGGTTTTCCTCCCAAAATTTTTCTCTCCTGACTGCTCAGGATAATATTCTATGCTTTGTTTTTCAGCCTCTACCCTTTCAGCTTCTTCATAAGTCTCTGATAATGTAGGTTTAACTTGAGCTTTTGAAAACATATCCAAGTCAGGCCCCAAAGTTGAGGTATAATACTCAATCAGAACCTTATCAAAGGGCTTATCAGTTGCAGAGAAATTCTTAAGATAAGCAAAAAACCTTTGAGTAAAATTATGCACCTTTTCTTTTCTTTGTTTCTTCAAAGCACCTAAACCTTTCATTGGTGTTGCATGGGTATTTTGGGCTGCATATTTGCTTCTGAATATCCTTTCAAAAGTATTCCAATCTGGGATTGAGTTTGCAGGTAGACCAAAATACCATGAGGCTGCTGCTCCTTTCAAGGTATGCGGAAAAAGTATGCAGACTACATCTTCATGTTCTCCAACCCTTAATCCTTCTATGGCCAAGTAGAAACTTTGCAAATTATCATCTACTAAGATCCTCTCACTTGGGTCAAACTTGGGCAGCATCTTCTCAAAATCCTGAGGTAAGTCATGCAAAGGAGGTGCTAGGTTTAAGGGTGATCTGGCTTTCAAAGTAGGTGGTGGATTTGGTGGGTTAGGTGGCTTATTTGCATTTACACCTGCCATGAGTATGGGTGGATAGTGAGGTGGTGAAGGGACAGGAGTATGTACAGGTGAACCTACTTGATCCAAAGGCTGAACAACTTCCTGTAAAGTTGTTTCTACAAGTTCTTCCCAATCTCCAACCAACACAGAGTCTTCCAATATAGGACAGTCTTTCTTCTTGTATTCTCTTCTAGGTAAGCTAGGGACAATCAATAATCCTCCAATCTTCTTCACATAAGACCTAGTGTGTCTTCTCAGATCATTAACAACTTCATTGTCCCCAGAATACAAATGTTCTCTATTCTCTTTAGGAATCGGATTAGGAAATGAACTGCTTTCAAAACTATCACTGGTGGAGTATTTTTGAGGAAATGGGTTTCCTCGGCTAGCCATACACTGGTGGACCTCCTAGCGCCAAAAATTGTTGAGGCCTGGAAAATCATAGGAAACAACAGTAAGGGATTCTCCCCAGTCAATGTTCCCAACTATCCCATGACTTTTTGGTATGGGGAATCCATCCGGTTTAAGGTCTGGATACCGTAGGTCAAGTAACAAAAATAAAAGGTTTTACCGGTTGTGGCCTGGTCCACCGTGTAAATTTTTGTATTTTTTAGCTTTAAGTGTGATATACAAGTGCCTATCTAAAAATGCATATTGATCAAGCATACGAGGAGCAATCACAATGTGATGCGCAGGTTCTTACCTCACGTCTTAAACTCTCTCGCATCTAAATCACACACAACCAAAAATAAAACTAACTAACTAACTAAATTGTCCCTAGGGAGCGAGATTATCATTTAATGAGTAATGTATTACTGTTAATGTATTAAGAGAAATCACAGGTAGCTGTTCTTATTTCAAAACACATAAACATGAATAGACAGATGAACAAAAGATAGCTCATTTTTTGTGAAAAGATTCATTACTCATAGTGGAAATTATCATAAAATAAACTAGAGAACATTCATACAAGAACATAGGTTCAACCAGTTAGAACGATCTCACATTTAATGAATAAAAGATGAAAACAAAATAGTTCCCCTTCAACAACATTCAATGCACAACATTTGAACATTCCACCAAATCTTTCTCCAAGAGGAAAAATTGTAATTATCTATTGCAAAACAAATGAGTTCCCCTTCAACAACATTCAATGCACATCATTTGAACATTCCATCAAAGCTTTCTCCAACAGGAAAAATTGTAATTATCTATTGCAAAACAAAATAGTTCCTCTTACAATGTGTTCTCAAAAGTATAACTAGGAAAAAGTTCTTTCTCTATCTAACTCCCCTATACTTATACAAAAGGAAAAACTTTTGGGCTTCCCCAAATGACTCATGGGCTTCCCCAACGTTTCATCTCCCAAAATTGTCCTATATTGAGTGCTCATACAATTTACAATATATTACATTTAAACAAACTAATAAAGCACTTTAAGTAGAGGGCCCTGCTTGATTATTTAGGAACTTTTTCCACACTTGGGCTTCTGATACTATGCTCTCAAATTCGAAAGGCTCGAGAAAACGAATGTTGATTTCAAACTTTGCAGCCTGATTTTTAATCACTTCAATTCTTGATGAGATTAGGTGTAATTGATCCTCAAGTAATTGTACACTGACTGCTAAATGATCCATTTCATCTTTCAAGATCTGTTCATCCAGGACCTTGACTTTCTAAATCCTCTACTCATCCTCCTGATATCTGCTCTGCAACATTCTTGTGAACAGCTCATGTTCTGGAAACACATCTAATATTTGTTCAGTAGCCACTTGGAAACGGTTGTAAGTGATCAGACCCTTCTGCAATACTCAGTGCAAGCTCCTCTTGTCTTCTTTACAGCCTTCTTGAACTCTTTCGCTGTGTTTATTGCAAACTCCAACAAGTTATAATCCTGCTTTAGGCTTTGTTGATCTTTGGCTGGCAAGTCTGTAGGAATCTCTTCATTAGCCTCCATCCTTCCTATTAGTCTAGTCAAGACAACCAAAATGTCCTGAGACCTATCTACAAAATACGAGGTAGTCTCTAAAATTTCCTCTAATATATTATCTACCTGTAAGACTCTGCATCTTTCTTCTTCTATGGACACCTGCAACTGGTGCATTCGACTTCTTTGTGTTAGGATATGCTCGTTAAAAGGATGAATACTGGTTTGTTGTTCCTTGGCCTCTTTCAATGATGCTGCTAGTGAAGCAATTTGTCCTTTAAACTCTGTTACTTGCACCCGAAATTGTTTTTCTGTCTCCTCTATGGTAGCCCTTTGTGTTTCCAGCTCCCCGACTTTGCTTTGCAGTTGGTCTCTTTCTGCATTAAGGTTTTCATATGTTGTTTTTAGTCCATCCCTTTCTATCTTTATCCCTTGATATTCCTGCTGCAATTTTGCTAGGTTATCCTGAGCATCTCTTCCTGTCTTTTCAATGGAAACTTCCAGAGACATCTTGTCTTCTTGGAGGGACTGAAGCTCTGCTTTTGAAGACTTCATTTCATTTCGCATGTCTTCAAACTTTCTCTTTAATTTGTTTCCTTCATCCCTTTCCTTTCTCAAAGTGTCCTTTAATTGGGCAGCATTTCTCCTTGATTGCTCAAGGTCTGTCATTATTCAATCTACATTATCTTCAGTGGTGTGGACCAATGCTGCTCTAGCTCGGATTGTCAGTCTTGGGTCCTTGTCTATCCCATGTACCAAGGTTTTATCAATGACCATCATCCCTGATTGTCTTCCTGTTTCAACCTTCTTCTCAGTCCTTTTCACAATCCTCTTCTTTTCTCTGTCATAAAAAATGGTACTGAAATCTAGGACTTCTTCCCCTTTCTTCTATTCAAAAGGTATCGGCCTTAATTTAGAAACAACAAACTGCCCTAAATTGCTGCCAGCAGTTGCAGCAGGCTCTTGAGAGTCAGGAAAATCCTGATCTTGCACTTCTTGAGTGTCTGTAGAGTCAGAAGTTTGTTGATCTATTGTGGACCCTGTCAGCTTCAGACTTCCATCCTCCTTCTTCTTTAGCTCTTCATCCTCTTTCTTTCTTATTTCTTCTTCTTCCTTCTTTGTAGCTTCCTCTACATTCTTTGCTTCTTCTTGTTCATCTTTCTTCCTTTCTTCTTCTTCACTCTTAAGACAACTCTCGGCCTCTTGTGCTAGTCTCATAGCATCTTCTTCTCTTTTCCTGGCCTCCTCTTCATCATCTTTCTTCTGTTTAGCTTGGCCCTTACCACCTTTAGTGGTGATCTTATTTTTAAATCTTCTTTTCAATGCAGTCATATTTTCTGCATTTCTGAAAATTTCTTCATCCTTATCCCAATGGTTTGTATATTCAAAATGCACATTGGCCTCCTTGCAATGTTCCACAACTTTCTTCTGAGAATCATTTCTATGGAAGTTCATCTCTCCAAAGTGAAAATGTTACAGTTCTTGTACAAAATCTGCAGTTAATTTAACCTTTGCAAATTTATAGCTACCCAACCTGAAAGGTATGGGAGGATAGGATGCCTTCTTGTGTTCAAAAAGGAAACTCCCTATACCATCTAAGTAAACATGCCTGACTACTTCTTTGTGCACCACATAATCGGTGGCATATTTGGGAAGCAAAGAAAGTGCTCTAGAGAAACCATACATCCTACTATACACCCCTTAATTAGTCAAGTAGTAATTTACATACTCCTCAATGACTTTCAATGCCTCCTCAGACATACAATTGCATTCTTTCAATAAAATCAATGTATAAAAGGGCATAATAAAATGTTCACAAATTTCTTTATAGTGACTGTAATATTTGTGTGCCCATAATAGCTTATAAGCTATGTACACAGTGGTTCTGTCCCTGTCCCACATGCACCTTAGGTATGGAAATGGCTGGTTGCATAGTATACAATCAATTAACATGGAGCTCATGTAGAAATCAGACTTTTTTAGAGACACCCCTCCCAGGGCTGAAGCAATGCAAGCTAAGAGACTGTTAGACACAATGTTCGCCTAGTTGAATATAGTTCCCTGGGTGGCCCCACAGAAGATAATGGGAACCCAACCCAACTTGAAACTCTTACCATGGGCTTTCCCAAAAATTTTGTTCAGCATTAATGCTATAAACGTATAAGGGGTTCTTAGAGTAGTTGTGTCATATTACGCTAATGGCCTGGTTCGAAAATTCTTACCAGGTATCATCATTCTTTTTACTGTTTCAGCCAGGTCTAAGTTATTTTCTTTCAACCAAGCTTCAGTTAGGTAAACTTGGGCTGGAGGTAAGTGATAAGATAATGAGACATAACCAGGGTTGTAAGCAGCATAGCCCTGCTTGGCAGTATTGGCTAGAATCATAGTAGTCACGTCTGCCCTAGGCATAATCCAACCAATCACTTTGGAGCATGGGAAAAGCTCAGGTCTGGTAGCTATCTTCATCAAGGCATACTTTTCAATATTGACATATATTGTTAATTCTTCAAACCCAGTATTAGGCACTTCTTGGTTTGAAATCAGTCTATAAATCTCGGCCCACTAGTAGGCAGGTTTCGCCTCGGTGGTTGCTCTAGTATCTTCATAAATGTACTCAACCTTTGTAATAATTTCCACCTCAGGTTCCCCTTCAACAACAGGAGCCTTCTTTTTCTGCCTCTTTGACATCTCGTCTTTAACAAAGTTACCCTATCATAAACCAAAATGCATTTAGGCTATTTGGGCTTCTAACAAGTATTCAAAGAATGAAGAAAACTATATAAACATTTACCTCTTCCATACTTGCTACAGTTAAACCTATGCAAATGCAAAAATTAGGATTAACTAGCAAGTACTTCTGCAAAATGATAAGTCTACAAAGAATCTTAAATCGTGCCCACGACTAAAATTAATCATGATCGAAAACATGTATCATAACTTCGCTAACATGTTAAACCTCCACCAACGAGACTAAACACGACACTACGTGAAGAAAAACCAGTCTGATCAAAACTAAAACCCTCGGCATCTTTAACGAAAATAATCCTAAAGCAAAATGCGTCAACTTTTAGTAGAACGTGTTCTAACTTCTTACTCAAACATAAATCCCATCAATGAGGCTTGTCTTTGAAAAATGCGATCCTAACCAGACACACGAGCAACCAAAATAATCAAAACACAAACCCTCTGTCACTTCAAACAAAACCAGGGTAAATGCCCACAATAGAAAAACTGAAACCTCCCCTCCCCGGACGACCAAATGCACACCTAGAAAAACCAGTGCAGACAGGGTAACACTTGTATGCACCAATCCCCTAAACAAACGGACAGGGTTCAAAAACCCATAACGGCTTTGCAAAAACCACTCAGAAAAAATGAAACCCCCCCGGTCTGCGAACTGTCAAAGTAGACCACACTATGCTAATAGGAAACAAACTCAGAGATATACGCCCATCTATTACGGTAGGAAAACCTAACCCAAAGATGAGACCCTAGTTCCAAAAACTCAAAATAAAGGGTAAAATCATGGTTGGCCTACCTGGCAACAAGCTGCAGTCGACAAGGAGAACATCTGAAAGCTCGCCACCCATGAACGAGATCGCAACAACTAGGCACGAACGCACAGTTTGAATTGACAAGGACAGTGCAGGCATGAATTCACAAGGATAATAATAGAATAATTCCCCATCCCATATATATATATATATATATATATAGACCTCGGTGAAAACAAACGATGGGAAAACATGCATATTGGGTGGCAGGACAGCTAAGGCATCAGCGATCAACCTACTAATGAGCCGCAACGGCGAGCGACGGACGGACGGACGGACCCCGAACTTACTAAAGCATCGGACAACTAGTACGCTGAAGAGCCGTAACGGCGGAAGTTACAAAGATAAGAGGTTCCGCAGACCAGTAAAAATCAGAGAAAAGAACCAAACATTAAGTGAAACATTGGTGAAAAATAGAACATAAAACATCGGTGAAAGGAAAAGCTAAAAGGCCGATGGCTGGTCCATTCTGGAGCCGCAACGGCGAAACACAAATAGACTAAGGCTTTTGCGAAAACGAAAAAGACAGTGACCAGACACACAAAAACTAGTGCCTCAATTCAAATGTCCAACATGGCACTGACAACAACAAGAACAAAAATACAAAAGCAAACCGCAGGATCGAAAAAGGTAAAATCTTTTATTGTGGTACTTGCAATTTGCCATCTGAAATGGCGGAAATACAAGGTACTAGTGCTCCGACGGTGACGAAACAGAAACGCTGAAATAAGAATAAAACAAAAGTGCATCGGCAGAAGACAAGGTTTGGGATCGGTTCATTTGCTATTGAGCCTCCGCAACGACAGCTGCATAGGTGACTATGGCCCTGATTCACAAGTCAAACAAATTCCGACATCGAAATAATAAATCACTCGTAAGTCAAAACTTAAAGTCAAATGGCAGCATCAGCATAAAAATATATTCATTCAGCAATCAACCTCAAAAAATCAAACTCACAGTAAAGTTAAGCAATCCCAACAAACTAAACAAAACAAAATTTAAAAGGAGGGTCCCAAAATTTTAGAAATTTGAGAAATAGTTGCAACTGCAATAGTTTGATTATGAAAGGTCATATGATCTTCATTAAACAAGGGCATCGAAATCATAGAATAAAATGGTTCTTACCAAAGATGATTTCATGGTTTAAACATTAGGTTAAATGATGGCACAAACTTCGTTCATTATCAAGGTTGAATTCATCGAAAAGGATACGATATTGACTTTATGTATATGATACATTATCATTATGTGCAATGATGTAAATAATTAGCAAATTATTTGATCTGAAATAATGCTGTGAATCTCTCCTCGCCATGCAATACATGACTTATAAGCTTTACCTTGCAACCCTATTCCTCATTGTTTAGTGAGGGTTTCGATCTTTGCATTGATGGGTTCACTACGGCCATGAGGGCTCGGAGTTGCTCGCCTCCAGCCCCACTGTCTGTGCATTTTTGAAGAGCCATAATTTAGGGTGAGAGTTATGAAGTTCATAGCTCGTGAATGATGATTCCTGCAACTCAACCTTGCTGTACGTGAAGGTAGTGTTGTACACAATCGGTAGTTTCAGTGTTGAAGTCATGGTTTGGCCACTGCCATTGCTTGCTCTTGCTCCAGTTGTTGATGTAGTTAATAACTTGAACTAGTTTCCCCCTTCTCAGGTGAATACGAGGGTTTCATTGTTCAAGGTGTTGGTCTAATTTCTTCGACCTCAGTTATCGACATTTCCAAGTAACAATTATTTTTACACAGTTTGTAAGCTATAAGAGTTATAGTTACCATTATAAATTTAGGTATTAACTTATGCTTTTATTTGCAAATACAGGTGATGGTTCGCCTTATTGCTAGAAGGAACCACTTCACATTTGGACCAGCATTTAGTCTTCGGGTAAGCCCCAGTTACAAAGTGGCTCTCCCTGCTTGTTTAGACCTTAGGGGAAATGTTTGCTGTTGGAAGAAGTTACGGCAATCATTTTTTTTCCCAGTCTTGGGTTGTTAGTCTTCAGTTTATAAGTTTTTGTTTTGTTTAAAACCCTCGTTTACAGCAGGGTGGCTCCGGCTCAATGCCGTGACTTGTAAATGCTCTTTACTTGTTTTAAAACAGATTTTATAAGGATGTTGGTTTTGATATACAGTCTGTTATTTTTTGTTTATTAAAACCCCATGTCACTATATGGGTACACTAGCTCAGAGCTGGTTTTTGTATAATGATTTAGTTGATAGCCTTTTGGCCTATCAAGCAATACACTGGGTTTTAAAAGATAAGGAGTTTTCCTTCGAGCTCAGACTCAGTTTACCTTAAAGCTATTATGGTGACTTTGTGTACTTAGGGTTTTTACCCTATTCGGCTGTGTAAAAAGAATTTACTATTTATTATATATTTTCTAATTAGATTATTGTTAATGTTTTTAAGACTGTCACTCAGTCAATAGATAGTTTATGAATTTTACTTATTTGCTTAGAAATACGAGCTAAGGTTGTTCATGAATGAAACCCTGGTTAAATAAATTTTTTAGTTTATTGAATATGTTATGTTACTTGTTAATTTGTTTCTAATTAGGGTTATAGGTGTGATATGAAAATTTCCAGTTATCATTACAGTTGTCTTTTTCATTTGTCCTCAATGGACTGTAAATAGTTTCTATTAGTTTAATTGGTTATTAATAAAATAATCCAAGAAATTGGGTTATAACTTAAATGTTTGTCATTCGTAGTTATAATATTTGTTTAGGGTTTTGACCTTGTAGTTTACATTTACACGTATGACCTGTTTGTAAAATTAAAAACAGTTCTTTTCATATCTAGACATTTATTTGTATGTTAGCTATTAGTATATTCTTATTGTTTCCTTTAATAAATAACAGATAGGGTTTACTCAGAATTCTTAAAAAGACTCTGTCACTTAACTTGTTCTTTACAATTTAATTACTTTAATAATACCCTACTTGGTTTATAGTATTTAGTAGACTTAGTTTAGTGATATTATCAATAAATAAAACTAAGTATTTGTAGTTTATTACTTTATTTAACTGAATGTAATAAAATAATTTGACCGTGTTATTTCTACTACATTGCAATTAGTTACTAGATATATACAAAGGAATATATCTATAGTGTAACACAATTTTAACCTCATGCATATTTTAACTTGAAAATAAAAGAATAATATAGAATAATCTACTATCTATAAATACAACATTTATCTGCTAAGGTATTTTCTTATCATATTACTTCTTCTACCTGTATTAGATTACTACTATTTCTTTTCCAGTATATTTACATACATCAGCTTGTAAAACAATAACATAGATAACCAGGTTATTGTTATTTTTGATAATAATCTACATACATAAATAAATTACTTTCTATTGTAAAATGCATAACATATCTAATCATTTCAGTCTCTTATCATTTCCTTCATCTACTTTAAATACTCTGTCTGTGCTAAAGTACGGTTTGGTCCTTCCAGATGTGGAAAAACACAGACTAGAATTATTTTCCATCTATTTTAGATTCATTCCTTCAATAATCTAAAAGATTACTAACTCTATCATTCTACAACTAAATATTTAACATTTATTTAACAGTCAGATTCACATTTAACTATATAACACAGTAAATAAGAGATTGTAGAACTTGATTAAGATGGACAACAATAGCGTTAGGAGGCCGTTCCTCCCTACCAAACTCCTGGAGAGCGCTCAAACAACGCTTCCTCAGGACCCTCGAGCCTGTTCCTGGTCTTCTTGGCTGAGAACTGGTGGAGCAAGCAAACAATAGACTAGTCCAATGACTCAGTAAACACTCTACACTTAGCAGTAAGATCCTTCAGCTAAAAAGATGCACTACATCACTTAGCAGTTAACCCCTCAAACTCTTTCCACAATTCCCTTCCATTGAATTTCTTTGATATACATTCACCTGAATGATCACTTCTCTAGAATGAGTAGCCTCAGCTCTCTTCAATGGGTATTTTTATAAAGATTGCCTAGCTCTTTTGGGTTAGTTGTCATTAATTGAGCCACCTACTCTGATCCCACTTTCTTGGGGGATCATGACCCCAAATGTAGGGAGGTTGCCACCTGCAATAGTTGGAAGTGGTTTGAGGATGCTGCCACATGTCTGTTTTCTCTCCACCCAGTCTCCTCCACCAATTTGACCAGTAAACACTCTTTTAACAGCTCTCGTAAGCTGTTGTCTCCACCTTTATTTATTTATAATTAAAATATTCAAAATTACATTAAATATCCTTGACTCTGCTGAGTCATCAATTACAACTTAGCATAAAATTTAACATATTGTCTTGAAATAAAATCAAATAAGATAATATTGTTTTCACAAAATTGGGGCATGTGACATACACACCCCCTTAGAACATAACATCTTCCTCGATGTTATTTATTCTTCATCCTCAGAATTCCCCTGGAACAGAATTAAATATGCATCCTGCATATTACTTTCCAATTCCCAGGTGGCTTCCTCTGGACTAAGGTGCTTCCATTGCACCTTCACCTATCCAATGGTGCAGTTTTGAAGTGTGATCTCACTCCGCCTGAGGATACAGTCCAGTTCCACCAGAAAATATCCCTCTGGTTCCACCTGTACATCATTCCAATTAACAATATGAGTAGCATCATGAACATATTTCTTTAATCCAAAAATGTGAAAAGCATTATGTACTCTTAAATTGGGTGGTAATGCTAATTGATAAGCTACTTGTCCAATCCTGGACAGAATTTCAAATGGACCATAGTAACGAGGTGTTAGTTTTGCAAAACTCCCCAATATCAGAGAGCTCTTTTTGGGCCTCACCTTGATGAACACATGTTCACCTACCTGAAACTCCTTTGGAGTTATTTTAAGGTCTTCTTGAATTTTCTATCGATCCTGTGCCACTTTCAGATTACCTTGTACCTGCTTTACAATTTCTTCCATTTCCTTTAACAGTTCAGGACCTAATACCAATCTATCCACCAGATTACTCCAAGAGATAGGAGAATTACATTTTCTTCCATACAAAATTTCGAAAGGACTAAATCTGGCTTATGCTTGATAATTATTATTATAAGCAAATTCTACCAGATGCAAATAATCCTCCCATTTACCTGGTTGGTCTTTTACATACATTCTTAATAAATCATCCAGTACTTAGTTTACTCTTTCAGTTTGTCCATCTATTTGAGGATGGAACGAAGTACTAAAATTTAATGTAGTGTTTAATCCTTTAAACAGAGACTTCCAAAAGTTACCTATAAATTTAGGATCTCTATCTGAGACTATGACCTTTGGTATTCCATGCAATCAAAAAATCTGTTTTAGAAATATATCAGCTATGTTTGCAGCTTTATATGTAGTTTTAACAGGTATAAAGTGAGCTTCTTTACTCAACTTATCGACTACTACCATGATAGAGTCATTTAAATTCTGATTTCTAGGCATTCCAGTAACAAAACCGAGACTGATTATCTCCCATTTCCAGCTAGGAATGGGTAATGGACGAAGTAATCTAGTTGGGTGTTGATGTTCAGTTTTCACCTGCTGACATTCAAAACACCTAGCGATATATTATGCTACTTAATTCTTCATATTTGGCCAAAAATATTCTTTTCTTAACATAGTTATAGTCTTTTGATAGCCTGGATGACCTGAGTATGGAGTTTTATGAATTTCGTCCAGAATTAACAGCTTAACTTTAGGTACGTTAGGTACATACATTCTATTTTTATACAATAAAAATTCTTTTGCATTCAAACTGTACCCTTTACTTAATCATTCTATTGGATTTTCTTTAGTTTTAGCTTGTAAATTTTGGTAAATTTCATCTTGTTCTATTCCTGCTTTAAGCTGTTCATCCAAATCTGTAGTATAAGTGCCGATAAATGCTGCAAAATTCAGCCTTGCATTCCTACTTAATGCATCAACAACTTTATTTTCTTTACCTTTAATGTGCTGAATTTCGAAATCATACTCACTTAGAAAATATCGCCACCTAGATTGTCTGGAATTTAGATTAGGCTGATCTAACATATACTTTAATCCTTTATTATCAGTCATTAAAATAATTTGTTTGTCAATTAGGTGATGTCACCACATCTTTAGAGCATGTATAACAGCTGCTAATTCCATATCATAAGTTGCATAATTATTTTCATGAATTTTTAATTTTCTTGACTCATAGGCAATAACATGCCCTTCTTGAGTCAGAACACTGCCTAATCCATCATCACAGGCGTTAGTGCACACTACAAATTCTTTATTTGGATTAGCTATTCTTAAAATAGGTGCGCTGTTTAATAAAGTTTTTAACTTTTTAAAGCTTTCCTCACAATTCTAGTTCCAATCAAACTTCTTTCCTTTCTTCTGCAAGGAAGTTATTGGATTCGTGATCCTCGAAAAACCTTAAATGAACCTCCGATAGTAACCGGTAATTCTCATGAAAGATCAAACATCAATTACATCCTTAGGAACCGGCCAATATTCGATTCCCTTTATATTTTCGGGATCTACTGAAATCCCTTCCTTGGTCATCACATGACCTAAGTACTGAATCTTATCCTTGAAGAAATCACATTTACTAAACTTTGCAAAGAGTTGATGATCTCGTAACTCTTGCAAAACAATTTTTAAATGTTATTTATGTTCTTCTTCAATTTTTGAATAGATTAATATATCGTTGATGAACACAACTACAAACTTATCTAGATACTTATGCATAACATTGTTCATTAAAGACATAAAAACCACTGGGGCATTAGTATGCTTGAATGGCATGACGACAAACTCATAGTGGCCATATCGAGTTCTAAAAGATGTATTCATCTTTAATCCTAACTTGATGATATCTAGACCTTAAATCTATTTTCAAAAACACTGTGGTTCCACGTAGTTGATCAAACAGATCATCTATCCGGGGCAACGGGTATCAATTTTTAATGGTCATCTTATTCAACTGATGGCAATCTATGCAAAGTTGCATGCAGGGATTATTTTAAGGAATCATACTTATTTAAAAGTGTATAAATGTTGGCGAATATTACCAATTCTTAAAACGCCAACTATAAAATGAATGGCGATATTTTTCAAAAAATATTTTAATTTCCAAGGATTTTATATCGTTTATATAATAATTTGGTGATTTTTAAGGTGAAAAAATTTTACCCCATCAAAATTGGGCGAAATAGGGCTTCAGAAAATGCAAAATGACGAATCTTTTTTGGGAGAAAAACATGGAAAAATAGCCCACTGGGCTAAAATTCGCCCCTAAAATTATCCTTGGTCGCATGGTTTCGTCCTTTTTCTTAATGAAGATGACAGGTGTCCCCTAGGGAGACACACTAGGTCGAATATACTTTTTATCAATTAGTTCCTTTAATTGAGACTTTAATTCATTAAGTTCAAGTATGTTCATTTGATAAGGGGCCTTTGAGCTAGGTATTGCACCAGGTACCAGCTCAATGGTAAAATCCAATTCCCTTTTTGGAGGTAGTCCTAGAATCTCTTCTGAAAATACATCAGCATAATCTCTTAAGACTGGTATGTCTTCCAATTTTAATTTAAATGTCTTATTTAGATTCTCTTCATCAGTTATTGTTATTGCATAAGCTTTGCAACCCTTCCTAACAGCTCTCTTAAGCTGTAGAGCAGAGATCTGCCTTATAGTGGTTTTTCTAGGAATTCCTTTTACACTTACTGGTTTTCCATCATTGTTTAAACATGTAAAGGTTTTATCATAACAATTTAAAATCACCCTATGTTGTTCTAACCAATCCATACCGATCACTAAATCATAAGAACCAAGAGGCAATACATTAAGCTTTACAACAGTTTCAAAATGATCCATAACTACTGCACATTCTTTTACAAAACAAGTTACCTTCCTTTTAGCACCAATGACTAACTGAACCAACCAAGAATTTTCAAAATTTTCAACAGGAAACTTACATTTTTCTACCATTTTAGGTGAAATATAACTGAGAATAGCTCCTGGATCAATCAAAATAGCTATATGGGTTTGATTTATCATACCTTCTACTTCCACCATGGAAGTTTGATATTCTACTTGTCGATTCTCAAAGGCTGCATTGATTCTGGGCACAGTCCTCGCTAATTCTTCAGTAGTCATCTCCTCCTGTATAGTATGAATATTACTGACAGTATTTTTCCAATTAGGATATACTAAGGCATAGTGTGGGCCATTACACTCCCAACACTTAATAGATTCTTTGTGCTCAAAGTTCTTGGTGTAATTACCATGGTTATTAGCAAATTATTTACCCTTAGAATTATTCTGATTCCTTGGTGAATTATTCTTATTTCTCGGGAAATTTTTGTTAGGGAAATTTCTAGCCTTATTGTTCTTAGAATTTCTGTTGGGCACAAAGTATTTCTTCTTTTGATCATACTGATTATTATTCTTCTTGGCCTTCCAGTTGGCCATGCTTTCCTTCTTCTGATTCTCTTCACAACAGAAGTTGTCTTTCCTCATGGCTTCTTCCAAAGTCTTTGGATTGTCATACTCAATCCTGTCCTTAATATCATAAAGTTGACATCTGAGGAATCGTTGTACCTTTGATTTTTCATCTACAAGGTATGGCACATACCTAAGTAGACTTAAAAACTTGTTGTTCAGATCTGTCATTGTCATTGATCCTAATTTAAGCTCATAAAATCCTTTTGCTCTCTCTTCATAGTATTGCTTAGACATAAATTTATTTTTAAAGTACCTCTTGAAGGTAATCCAATTTACATTCTTCTCTTTTATTCCCTTAATTCTCTTCAAATCCTACCACCAGATGTCGGCATTTCCTGAGAGAATGTAAATAGCCATTCTAGCCTTTAATTGGTTAGAATAGTTATATATCTGGAAGTACTTCTTCATCCTAGATAACCAGGATTCCACTTCCTCCCCCTTCTCAGTCTCTCCATTAAATGTTGGTGGTTTTATCCTTTTGAATTCCCCAGAAATTTCCTCATAAGGTTTGTATTTCCTCTTTTTAGTATAATGATTGTCATCACTACTATCACTAGTAAAATGCAAATTACGTTGTTCACCAAACACCTCTGAAGATGAGTTGTTTTCATTGGTAGTATGTTTCATCTTTTTAAATTTACATTGATGAATTGTATCTTCTAATTCAGTTCTTCTACCCCTACCCTCAGTTTGAAATCTTTCTGTTAGGATCTGATTCAGCTCCTCCTGAGCCCTCAGAATCCTTTCATTCTCTCGTTTTACAGATTCCATTTCAGATTTTAGGTATTTTACTGTTTGTAACAGTTCTGAGGAGTTGGTGATTAAAAATTCTAGTATAGGATCTCTTGGTAAGTTTTCTGGTTCAGTAAATGGAGATTCCTCCTCTGCATATTCTTCCAGCCTTTCCATACCTGTTTGTTAAACTTCAGAAACAATTTCTCTGTTGAATAACATATCAAACAAAATACATCAGCATAATAATTCAATTTACTGTTTCAGAAAATCTAGTTGGGCTTCATCAAGGCCTAGTGTTTGAACCTTGTGCTCTGATACCAGATGTCAAAACCCCAAATTTTCACAAAAATTTAAAATTTTGAGATACATAAAATGTTTACAGTTACAGTTAGATAACTTCTAGTAGCAAATAGAAGAAATGAAACAAATAATTAAAGTAACCATTAACTTTAACACATAAGATTAATGCTGTTATAATTTTGATTTGTGATGTGAATAATCTGCATTCAAATATTTAGAATGTACTGATTTTGAATGTCAAGTAGGTGAGGAGTTACTTTCTAGCTGAGGCTTACTTAGTGATTGCTAACATATCTAGATTTCTGGATCTTTAAAGGCTTGACAGGTAAATTTTGACCCAGTAAAAGTTTATTAAGGCGTTTAACCAGATATACTTCTTTTAACATAAAAGTACTGCTAGAGTAAAAGTTTGCTTAGAAGAATCAAGGTCCTGCAAGGTAGAATAATGTTCCTTTTACTTGATTCACAAATATGATATTACTTAATCTTTGTGTCATAAGGGTTATTAACGTCGCCCTACTGTTTGTTTTTTTTTAACAGGTAGATCTTTAAGATTTTTGAAGAGCCATCATTTAGGGTGAGAGTTATGAAGTTCATAGCTCATGAATGATGATTCCTGCAACTCAACCTTGTTGTGCGTGAGGGTAGTGTTGTACACAGTCGGTAGTTTCAGTGTTGAAGTCGTGGTTTCGCCACTGTGATTGCTTGCTCTTGCTCCAGTTGTCGATGTAGTTAATAACTCGAACCAGTTGCCTCCTTCTCAGGTGAATACGAGGGTTTCGCTGTTCGAGGTGTTGGTCTACTTTCTTCAACCTCGGTTATCGACATTTCCAGGTAACAATTATTTTTACACATTCTGTAAGCTATAAGAGTTATAGTTACCATTATAAATTCAGGTATTAACTTATTCTTTGGTTTGCAAATGTAGGTGATGGTTCACCTTATCACTGGAAGGAACCACTTCAAATTTGGACCAGCATTCAGTCTTTGGGTAAGCCCCAGTTACAAAGTGGCTCTCCCTGCTTGTTTAGACCTTATAGGAAATTTTTGCGGTTGGAAGAAGTTACGGCAATAGTTTTTTTTCCCAGTCTTGGGTTGTTAGTATTCAATTTATAATTTTTTGTTTTGTTTAAAACCCTCGCTTATAGCAGGGTAGCTCCGACTCAATGCTGTGACTTGTAAATGCTCTTTACTTATTTTAAAACAAATTTTATAAGGATGTAGGTTTTGATATACAGTCTATTAGTTTTGTTTATTAAAACCCCATGTCACGATATGGGTACACTAGCTCAAAGATGGTTTTTGTATAATGATTAAGTTGATAGCATTTCGTCCTATCAAGCAAAAGACTAGATTTTAAAAGATAAGGAGTTTTCCTTCGAGCTCGGACTCGGTTTACCTTAAAGCTATTATGGTGACTCTGTGTACTTAGGGTTTTTACCCTATTCAACTGTGTAAAAAGAATTTATTGTTTATTATATATTTTATAATTAGATTATTGTTACTATTTTTAAGACTGTCACTCAGTCATGGATAGTTTATAAATTTTACTTGTTTGCTCAGAAATACGAGCTAAGGTTGTTCCTGAATGAAACCCTGGTTAAATAAAATTTTCAGTTCATTTAATATGTTCTGTTACTTGTTAATTTGTTTCTAATTAGGGTTATAGGTGTGATATGAAAGTTTCTAGTTATCATTACAGTTGTATTTTTCATTTGTCCTCAATGGACTGTAAATAGTTTCTATTAGTTTAATTGGTTATTAATAAAATAATCCAAGAAATTGGGTTATAACTTAAATGTTTGTCATTCGTAGTTATAATATTTGTTTAGGGTTTTGACCCTGTAGTTTACTTTTACAGGTATGACCTGTTTGTAAAATTAAAAACAGTTATTTTCATATATAGACATTTATTTATATGTTAGCTATTAGTATATTCTTATTGTTTCCTTCAATAAATAACAGATAGGGTTTACCTAGAATTCTTAAAAAGACTCTGTCACTTAACTTGTTCTTTATAATTTAATTACTTTAATAATACCCTACTTGGTTTATAGTATTTAGTAGACTTAGTTTAGTGATATTATCAATAAATAAAACTAAGTATTTGTAGTTTATTACTTTATTTAACTGAATGTAATAAAATAATTTGACTATGTTATTTCTACTGCATTGCAATTAGTTACTAGATATATACAAAGGAATATATCTATAATGTAACACAGTTTTAACCTCATGCATATTTTAACTAGAAAATAAAAGAATAATCTAGAATAATCTATTGTCTATAAATACAACATTTATCTGCTAAGGTATTTTCTTATCATATTACTTCTTCTACCTGTATTAGATTACTACTATTTCTTTTCCAGTATATTTACATACATCAGCTAGTAAGACAATAACAAAGATAACTAGGTTATTGTTCTTTTTTATAATAATCTACATACATAAATAAATTACTTGCTATTGTAAAATGCATAACATATCTAATCATTTCAGCCTCTTATAATTTCCTTCATCTACTTTAAATACTCTATCTGTGCTGGAGTACGGTCTGGTCCTTCCAGACGTGGAAAAACACAGACTATAATTATTTTCCATCTATTTTAGATTCATTCCTTCAATAATATAAAAGATTACTAACTCTATCATTCTACAATTAAATATTTAACATTTATTTAACAGTCAGATTCACATTTAACTATCTAACATAGTAAACAAGAGATTGTAGAACCTGATTAAGATGGACAACAACAGCATTAGGGGTTCGTTCCTCCCTACCAAACTCCTGGAGAGCACTCAAACAACGCTTCCTTAGGACCCTCGAGCATGTTCCTGGTCTTCTTGGCTGAGAATTGGTGGAGCAAGCAAACAATAGACTAGTCCAATGACTCAGTAAACACTTTGCACTCAGCAGTAAGATCCTTTAGCTGAAAAGTTGCACTAGATCACGTAGCAGTTAACCCCTCAAACTCTTTCCACAATTCCATTCCATTGAATTTCTCTGAAGTACATTCACCTGAATGATCACTTCTCTAGAATGAGCAGCCTCAGCTCTCTTCAATGGGTATTTTATAAATATTGCCTAGGTCTTTTGGGTCAGTTGTCATTGATTGAGCCACCTACTCTGATCTCACTTTCTTGGGGTATCATGACCCCAAATGTAGGGAGGTTGCCACCTGCAACAGTTGGAAGTGGTTTGAGGATGCTTCCACATGTCTAGTTTCTCTCCACCCAGTCTCCTCCACCAATTTGACCAGTAAACACTCTTTTAACAGCTCTCCTAAGCTATTGTCTCCACCTTTATTTATTTATAATTAAAATATTCAGAATTACATTAAATATCCTTGACTCTACTGAGTCATCAATTACAACTTAGCATAAAATTTAACATATTGTCTTTAAATAAAATCAAATAAGATAATATTGTTTTTGAAAAATTGGGGTATGTGACAGGAGAACAGTCAGGAAAAATGGTAACAGATAAAACATTGGTGCATGAAACAAATAAAGATACATGGTTGATAGCAAGAGCTGAGGTAGCATTAACCCAAGCAACTGAAGACAACGTGGACAAGCTTATGATGGACCTAGAACAATCAAGAAAGAATGCTGCTCAATTGAAAGAAACTTTAAAGAAAGAAAGAGATGAGGGTCAGAAGCTGAAAAGGAAGTATGAAGACATGATAAATTAAGTCAAGACTTCAGGAACGGAATTCCAGATTCTGCAGGCGAATAAGGATGCTTTAGAAATATCCGCAGAGAAAACAGAAAAGAATGCTCAGGATAGCTTAGCTGAATTACAAAATCTACAGCTAGAACATCAAATGTTGAAAACAGAGAGGGATGATCTGCAGGTATCATATGAGAATCTGAGTGCAGATAAGAACATGTTTCAAAGCAAGGTCACTGAGTTAGAAATGGTGAAGGCTACCACAGAAGACAAAGAGAAGCAATATCAAATGTAGGTGGTAGCCTTAGAAGAGAAAAACACTTCATTGACAGCACCACTGAAAGATTCTATGGAACATAAAACAGACATTCAACCTTTGAAAGAATATGTTCTAACTCAAAGAAAGAAGATTCACCAATTACAGATATGCATAGAGGACGAAAGGTGTAAAATTTTACAGATAGACACCAAATTAGAGGAAAATGTAGACACTACTTCATATTTTTTGGACAGTTCTCAGGATATTTTGGTGATCCTAACAGGAAGAATGGTCTGGGAAGAAACAAATAAGTAATCCCCTATGGAGTTAGCAGTTAAGGATCAGCATAGTTTAAAACAGGAGTATGATTTATTGGAATTTGTGATTCATTTAGCAGAAGAGTTCAACAAAACCATGAAGAAGACAAAGGGAGCATGTGTTGAATATTGCAGGAGAGTGCTTGCTACATACAATAGATGCCAAAATTCCATGGAGAAAATGTTGGATGTGATACCGGAACATAAATTGTTTCTATAACATATATAGAACAGGTATCGGGAAGATGAGCAAGAAATCCAGCAGGTCAAGGACCTAGATGAATGGATCTTGAAGAATGCAGTGGCACATGCAGTAGTAAGCATACATCTACTAGAAGATCAGGTGTGCATGAGTCTTGCTAGGATAGAGGGGGTAAGAAACCAGGCTGCTAAATATGAGAATAATATTCGATTTCTTGAGCCTTCCGGATTTGAGGTCATAGCAGCAGAGGCTCATGCATGGAAGAAGTTCATCAACAACCAAGCTGGCCCTTCTTCATAAAGTGTTTTGAAAATTTTGATTTAAAATGTAATATATTGTATTAATTATGTTCACATGCTACGAGACAAAAATTTTGAAAATGAAAGGTTGGGGGAGCTCAAAAGACATTGAGGGACAGCCCAAGAGTTAGGTTTTTGTATAAATATAGGAGATTTTTCGATGATAAGGGACTTTTCTTTCCCAGACTATCTTGAGAGAGTATTGTAAGAAGAACTATTTCCTTTTACAATAAAGATTCACATATTTCTGCTGGAGAAATTTTTGTGGAATGTTTCAAATGTTTGCTATGGACCAGTTGAATATGAACTATTTCATTTTCAGCTTATTTCCATTAAATGTGAGATCATTCTAACTCATTGAATTTATTTTCATGTTACGAATGTACTCTAGTTTATTCTATGAAATTTCCACATTCAGTAATGAAGGTTTTAATTAACAATAAGCTATCTTATTGTTTATATTTCTATCGATGTTCATGTGTTCTGAAATATTCACAGCTATCTGCGATTTTCTTTATGCATGCACTATAGTACATTACTCACCATTAATAATAGTCCTGCTCCCTAGGGATAGGTTAATAAGTCTTAGTTAGTTTCTTGGTGTTTGTGATTTAGATGCGAGAGAGGTAAGACAAGAGGTAAGAACCTGCACATCACATTGTGACCCTCCTCATTATCTCTATCATCTGCATTTTAGTTAGGGACTTGCACATCATACCTTAAACACAAAAAACTAAAATATACACAGTGGACTGGGTTGTAACTGGTAAAACATTTTAATTATTACTTGACCTATGGTAGCTGGACCATAAACCGGATGGATTCCCCATACCAAATAGTAACGGGCTAATTGGGAATGTTTATTAGGGAGAATCCCTAACTGTTGTTAGCTACGATTTTCTAGGCCTCAATATTTTTTTGGTGCTAGAAGGAGGGCCACCAATGCATGGCTGGCCGAGGAAGCCCGCTTCCTTGAAATCACTCCACCAGTGATAGTTCTGAAAGTAGTTTGATTCACAAACCCACTCCTAAAGATAAAGATAAAGGGTATCTATATCCTGTAAATAACAAAGTGGTTGATGATTTAAGAAGAATTACCAGGGCATATGCAAAAAAGATTGGAGGATTACTGATTATTTTTGTCCTACCTAGAAGATAGTATCAGAAGAAAGATCGTCCTCAATTAGAAGACTCGGTGTTGGTAGAAGATCTTGAAGAACTGGTTAGAAGTAGCCTTACAAGAAGTTAACCAACCTTTAAATCATTTGGATCTAGATTCACCTTACTGTTCACCTTTCCAGACCCCTATTCAGTCACAACCTCATACTCCACTCAGAATAATGACTAATGTAAATGCAAACCAGCCACCTCCACAACATGCTTGGAGGGCTAGGTCGCATTTAAATTTGGCACCTCCCTTGCATGATTTGCCTCAAGATTTTGACAATATGTTGCCTAAGTTTGAACCAAGTGAAGGTTTTCTGGTGGATGATCATTTGCAGAGTTTTTACTTGGATGTAGAAGGACTACGAGCTAGAGAGCATGAAGATGTGGTTTGTAGATTGTTTCCCCACACCCTGGAAGGAAAAGCATCCTCATGGTATTTTTCCCTTCCTGCAAATTCAATCACATATTAGAACACCTTTAAGAGAATGTTTAGAAGTAAATATGCAGTTCAAAAAACTCATGCATCTTTAATGAAAGGGTTATGTGCTCTAAAGAAAGAAAGGAAAGAAAGAGTACATAATTTCACTCAAAGATTTGTTGCTTACCTAAACAATTTCACTGCAGCTGATAAGCCATCTGAAAATGCTCTAATAGAATACTATGCCTCAGCCCTTGGGCCTAATCTAGCCATGTTTGCCAAGAGATCAGTTAGACCTACATTAGCAGAAACTTAAGAAGAAGCTGAGAAGGTAGAGGTTGAGATGGAGAGTATAGAAAATTACCCTGTGCAGTCAAAAGAAAAGACTTTTGGAAACAAGAAACATTTATTACTGACTAAACCTAAGGATGAGCGGTCATAGGATTTCGAAGGGATGGTGAAGATGATGCAAAAGTTATCCAATAGAGTGATAGATTTAGAGAAGGAGAAGGAGGATCACAAACCGTATAAGCCTTATTATAAAAAAAGGGAATACAGCAGTCAACCTAAACCTCCTCCACACAGTCCTGCAGTGATGAATTTAACTGATGTAGGCATGGATAATTTTTGTACTTTTCATTAGTAACCTCATTCTGAGAAGAATTTCCCACAATGGATTAATTCTATGACATTAGTAATGAATCAATTATTGGACTCCAAATTGACAAAAACTAGTAAGGAGGAAGAAAAAGATAATCAATCTACAGAAAAACAAGAGGAAGATACTTTAATTTTATGGGACTGTGTCTCTATGTTTGATACAGAAGAAGAAGATTTTTTGAAACAAGAGGAAATACCAGAAACCAATGTAACAATAAGAAGTCAGAGTCTGTTAAAAGAATATAAGTCAATACTTCCTAAAATTAAGAAACTTCAAGAAAACATGAAGAAGATTCAGAAAAACACTGCAGTTGTTAAAATACCTGAATTTACCATTTCGAGTCAAGATCCAAAGAAAATCAACACACCTTTTAATATTGTTGAAGATAAGATTGATAACGTCAAGAAGAATTTCAAAGAACCTGAGATGGGTTACGATATTGTGGAAGACATTAAAAAAGATAAAGCAAATATCTCATTGTTTGAAATGTATAATTTACCTCAGAAAAAAGAGAAGCTTTTAAAAGCACTTGAGATACCAGAAGAAGAGCCTCCCAGTGACAACCAACCTGAGGAAGAAATTGGTGAGGCAAGTTTAGGAGGGAAATTTAAGTACAAAACTCTAGCATTTCTCCTAACTTTTGAAATTTTCAACTATAATGTGCACAATTGTTTAGTAGACTCAGGAGCATTAGTCAACGTTATGCCACTTTCAATCTGCAAGAAAATCAATGGTCAACCTAAACCATCTACTTGGAAAGTTCTTCAATTAGACAAGACAGCTATAAAAGTAATAGGAGAAATGGAGGATGTTCTGATTCGCTTATCTGCAAATGAGAGGGTATGTCAGTACGTTGACATTCTAGTAGCAGACATACCAGATGCTTATGGACTAGTTTTGAGTCGAGACTGGTCGCCAAGGTTAGAAGGATATTTTGCATTAGATTGGTCACATCTATGGTTTCCTCACAGGGGAATTCCAAATCAGATAAAAGTACTAAGAGAGCCTCAAATGAAATACAATGTCACTCAGTTAGAGGGAAAAAATGAACTAGTAAACTCTGTATTGGGAAATTATTTCCTTGAATTGGAACCGAGAAATTATCAAGCTGAAGAAGCCAGTAGTATACCCGATACCCATCCCGATCTCCTTCTATTTTCACGGGCTGATGAGATTGACTGTAATATAGCAGATCTAGTTTCATATGTAGTATGTAATTCAAATTCAGTAGAGGTAGATAGTTTTTGGACTCTTTACTTTGATGGTTCTAAAACATTGGAAGGATCAGGGGTTGGCTGTGTCCTGATTGATCCAAGAAAAAATAAACATTTTCTTTCTAGTAGGTTAGAATTCGAATGCACAAATAACACATCCGAATACGAAGAACTAGTTCAGGGACTAAAAAAAGAAATTGAACTAAAAGTAAAAAATATGAAAGTATATGGAGATTCTGAGATCGTTGTTAAGCAAATTCAGAAAAAGATACACTGTATCTCACCACATTTGAAAGCTTACAAAAATGAATTTTGGGATTTGCTTATAAATTTTCATGCATTCAACATTGTGTCCATTCCTAGATTAAAGAATACAGCAGCTGATTTACTAGATACCTCAGCTGCAAGGATGGTACCTTCAAATAATAAATTCTCTATTGAATTACTTTTTAGGCCTTTTGTTCCATATATGATCACAAATCTACGGGTTTTTTACGATGATCAACAAATTTTGGAGTGTTTGATGAATGTTGATACTTTCAAAGCAACAATAATAGATTATGAAGAACATCAAGAAGAATTAAAATTCAGAAACTTTATTCCTAAACCATTTAGGACCTTGGAATGAATGTTTGATTTAGATAACAAATTTAGAAATCCAGCAAATGTCAAGACCCATAGCTCATCCTTACAATTCGAACTGATAAATTTAGGGATTGAAGTTGAACCTAAATATGTAAATTTGGGGAAGTGTTTTTCTCCAGGTGAAAGAATTAAGTTCATCAATCTTTTAAAGCAGTACAAAAACCTGTTTGCTTGGACCTATGAAAAGCTTAAAACTTATGACACAAAGATTATACAACATGTTATCCCAATTAAAGGTGGAATCAAACCTTACCAACAACCTTTGAGGAAGATGCATCCTAAGCTGGAACCTTTAATTCAAAGTGAGGTAAAAAATTTGTTGGATGCTAAAATCATTTTTAAAGTCAAACATTCAGAATGGGTTTCTAATTTGGTGCTAGTACGAAAAAAGTCAGGAGAAATCAGGCTCTATGTAGATTTCAGAAATCTTAATCGTGCATCCGATAAAGATAATTATCCGGTCCCAACCATGGAACAAATATTACAGATGGTTTCAGGTTCTGAATTGTTTTCATTACTAGATGGATTCTCTAGTTATAATCAAGTATTAGTAGCTGAAGAAGGCAGGCTTAAAACCACATTCAGAACCAAGAGTGGAACTTTTGCATATAGGAGAATGCCCTTTGGAATTATTAATACTGGAGCTACTTTTCAGAGGGCCATGGATATATATTTCTGTGGTCTGATTGGCCATAGTATTGTGGTTTATTTAGATGATGTCACAGTATTTTCAAAAAAGAGAGAAAAACATGCATTTCATTTGAAACAAATTTTTGAGCGTTGTCGGAAATATGGTATTTCACTAAATCCTAAGAAATGCATGTTTGTAGTCACAGAAGGAAAGCTACTGGGTCATGTTATTTCTAAGAGAGGGATCTCCATAGACCCATAGAGGATTAAAGCCATAGAACAGATCCCTTTACCCCATAATAAAAAGGGTATGAAATCATTTATGGGGACAATCAATTTTGTGTGAAGGTTTGTACCAGACTTTGCTCAAATAATCAAACCTTTGTAGCAAATGGTTAAACAGAGTGTACAATTCAAATGGACTAATTTGGAGAATAACGCATTCAGCAAGATAAAAAATTATGTTGCTCATGCACCATCACTCAAAATTCCTAATTTCAAAAAGGATTTTATTCTGTACACTTTTGCATCCGATGATTCATTAGTAGTTGCGCTTAAACAGAAGGAAGATGGGGGAGATGAGTACCCCATATCATTTATGAGCACTGGTCTGTAGGGAGCTGAATTGAATTATCCAAAAGTTGACAAACAAGCTTATGTAGTTTTTAAAGCTATAAAACAATTCAGCCCATATATACTTAAGAATTGCACCAAAGTAATAGTTCCACACCCAACTGTACGATCTCTTTTTGTACAAAAGGAATTAGGAAAAAGAAGAGGCAACTGGGTGACGGCTTTACAAGAATACGATCTTGAGTTCAAACCAGCATCCATATTAAAAGGAAAGGGATTGTGTAAACTAATGACTGAAGGTCAAAGCAATGCAGAAAAAAGCTGGGATAATGAAGCCAAGCTACATATGGTAGAAGTATGTCCTTTGTTTATAGCTCCAGATTCTTGGTATCGGGACCCAGTCCATTACCTCGAAGAAGGATATTTTTCGGAGCATTGGAGTCCCAACAAAAGAAGAGCATTACATCTGAAATCAGCTTCATATCAGATAATTGATGGAGTAATGTTCAGAAAGAACTACGATGGAGTTTTTCTCAGGTGCTTAGAACAGGAAGATGCAAAGAAGGTTATAGCAGAATTGCATGATGGGCCTGCTGGAGGTCATTTTTCTGGAGACACAACAGCACATAAGATTCTCATAGTTGGATATTACTGGCCTACACTATTTAAGGATGCTCATGCTCATGTTAGAAAATGTGATGCTTGTCAGAGATGTGTTGGAAGACAAGCTAAAGCAACAGGACTATTAAAACCTGTAATTATATCAGAACCATTCAAATGACAAGGAATCGATATTATTGGAGAAATAAACCCAAATTCTTCCTTGCAGCACAAGTATATTTTGACAACAACTGATTACTTTACCAGATGGGTTGAGTCTATTCCATTACGAAAAGTAAATGAAGATGCAGTCATGGATTTCTTATAGAATCACATTATGACCAGGTTTGGGGTTCCAATTTCCCTGGTTTTTTATAATGCTACTTACTTTTATTCTATTAGATTAACTGCATTTCCTAATGAAAGAGGAATCAAGTTGCATTATTCTGCAAATTATTACCCACAAGGAAATGGTTTGGCAGAATCCACAAAAAAAATCTGATCAGGATTCTAAAGAAAACCGTAATAGAGAATCAAAGAAGTTGGCATTTATCATTGCTTAATGCTCTTTGGGATGATAGAGTCACACCCAATAATTCCTTAGGTGTGTCACCATACACTCTTGTTTATGGAAAATAAGCTATCCTTCCTCCTAATATTCTGTTGTCATCTTCCATAATAACTCAAGAATCTATGGGTACTGATAATGAAATACTACAAATCAGAATCTATAATCTTTTGAAGTCAGAAGAGTCTAGGTCCAAAGCCAAAGAAAGATTTAAGCATCAACATGAAATAGTGAAGCTTTGGTTTGATAAACATAAATCTGGGAACAAAGAATTCAAAGTAGGAGATCTGGTTCTTAAGTGGGACCACCCGCATGATGAAAAGGGAAAGAACATTAAGTTTCAACAGTTATGGGTAGGCCCTTTTCAAATTACAGCAAATCTTAGCCCCTCGACGTACAAGTTGCAAGACTTACAGGGGTGGGAAGAGAACTTACCAGTAAATGGTTTAGTTCTCAAACCTTATTTTTCTTGATCTTTATTTTGGTTGTCTTGTACATAAATAAACATTTCGTTTGTTTTATTTTTAGGGTTTTATTGATTGTAATTCTTAATAAATAAGCATGACTTTTGGTTGCATGGAGTTCATCAGAATTCTTGTTTAACTAAAATATTTGATTACAAGACTGTGTACAATTAATTCATTTAAGGTTTGGAAGAATTTATTCAAGTTTAGCAGTTTTCCTAAATGGATATGAACACATTGAAGTCCTACTTAATCCTTGTGAAATAAATCAGGATAAAAAAGGTCCAGAATACTATTTCAAGGCTCCATTTATCTCATATTAAAAATTTCTTAGGGGGTGACAGCAAAAGACCCATGGAAAGGAAGCAAGGTAAACAGTATATTATATTTAAATGATTCCATGCCATGAATTGAAAGCCAAAAAGGCAAATAAGAGTCATAATCTCCTCGGAAAAGCAACATGTATCCAAGCAAAGTACTGAACGATATTAGTACATATAAGATTGCCAAAGTTCTTCTTCATCCGTGAGCTGAAAAATAATATATCTCTCACACAAAAGGACACTGTGGATAGAGGAGCCTGAATTAAAAATTTCAGAAAGAAGGCATGCAAGGGGACTCAAAAGAAGACAAAAGTCCAAAAGCACCAAAAGTGAAAAATGGGATGGGAATGAGGAACAAACGGATATATATGTTTACCATATGATACAATCCTGTGGTGTATGAGCTGGAAACTACTCAAAGACAGAGTTAAAAATGAAACTCATATTCTTGTCCTCAAAAGAGTTATCTAGACTTTGAAATCTTGGTTCCCTTGTTCCTTAACTTGGAATATAATCAATGATTAAAGTGCATACATCTACCATTGGGAAATCTAGATATCTTGAATAATTCAACATGTTGGTATTATCAAAACAGTATGTTGATCAAACAGTAAAATTGTTCAAAGATCTGTGTTCACCAGGTAGTTGCCAATTGTTGCAGCTGCAACTATTTTCCCCCAAAATTTTAAATTTTAGGGCCCCTCCTTTTATTTGTTTTTATTTTCTCTGGCCTAGGATTATTTGGTTTTCATTGAAGCTACCTTGAAGTTCAGATTTTTTCCTTAATAAATTTGATCTTTTTCATTTTCTGTATCGGAATACTAGTCGACTATCCTTCTGATATCGGAAGCATAGTAGACTATTTTTTCGATGTTGCGGAAGCCAAATGGTCAAGCTTGTCAGAAGCACTTCCAATCTCCTCGTCGATACATCGAAACCTCAATTTTTTCTCTCTTCGTTGTCATTTTGCTGAGCCTAACACTTAGTAGTTTTGATTTTTGATTATTTTTTATCATTGTCGGAATGTTTTAGAAGAGTAAGCCGGAGTATTAGTTCCTGTCATTTCTGACGTTACGGGAACCTAGTCTTGAAGAATTATGAAGGTTAGTACTTTTCCTCACCAACTCTCTATAATTTAGGCGTTTCGATCTCCGACACCCATTAGAATGAGTGGAGTCATGATGATAGTGCTTTACAACACCGACGTTGCGGAGAAAGGTTCGTCTAGAGGTTCCGCACTTAGAGTCTAGTGATGCCAATGACCGATAGTGTTAAAGTATCGTGGGCCCATATTTTGTTTTGCGTCCGCCGTTTTGGCTGTCCTCCGAACTATTCTTCCGATTGACATAAGTCATGACTGTCGATAGGGTTTTAACTCACCGATAGATGCCACCGAGGGTTATATATATGGGGGGCATGTTATTTTATTGTTTATCCATATTTTAAAATCATCGTTTGCTCCAGTATTTGTCGTTTGCATTGATTCACGTGTGCCCAGTTGTCCGAACTTGATTTGCTCGCGTTGCTACCGTGAAGGGTTTTTCCATCCAGTCGACTACACTACTTTTTCTAGGTAGGTGAACCACGACCTTACTATTTTGGTTTTTATTGGTCGATTTGGTAACTGTTAGGTTTTTCCTTTGGTTAGGTTTTCCGTGAGTTAGGTTTGTTTACATAAAAGGATGTTCACATTTATGGTTTTTATGGATGTTTTACTTTGAGGGTGAAGATTTTAGTTGTTTGCAATTTTTTTAGTGGGAAATTTTGAGTCTGCATGATTATTTGAGCCGTTATGGATTCTTTTGCTCCAGTGCGAAAGATTAGGGCACAATGCAAATAAGCGTTTCACTGTCTGCACCACCCGTTTCTTGAGTTGTCCATAGCTGCCTAGGGGGTTTTAAACCTTTTTGCTTACACTTACCTTATCCCATGGGACTGCATAGATTTTTTTATTTTTGATCAGTTAAGGGTTGTTCACCAGGACGATCGCTACGTAGGGTTTAATATTCTTGATTTTGGTTTTGAAGACAAGCGGTAGGATTAGTCCGATCCATTCCTATTTTTTACTGAGGATTAGTTTTGATACGGCCCAAGATAAGATAAAGGATTTTTTGATGTTGTGAAGTTGTGAAGTTTACAGAAAATGGGGCTTAGGAAGTTTTAGGAAGCAGCCCACAAGACTGTCCCTTTTCCTTGTTAATTATTTCATGCATTGAGTACTGTATTTAACTTATCTATCAGCATGCATATTGAGGAGGTAAATAAATTGACATATTTTCCTGTTTATTGTTTAAAACACTTTCTAATAGCTTAGTTGATCTAAGAACATGTTTAACTATGACAAGGTGACTGTTATAACGAAAATATGTCGAAGAGACAAAAGAAGAAGGCTCATGTGGTTGAAGGAGAACCTGAAGTAGAGATCATCACCAAGGTAGAGTATATTTATGAAGATATTAAAGCCTCCACTGGAGTCGAACCGGACTACAAGTGGGGTGAGATATATAGAATGATTTCCAACCAGAATGTACCTGATGCTGATTTTGAGGAGCTAACTATATATGCCAACATTGAGAAATTAGCTCTAATGAAAGTAGCCATGAGACCTGAGTTATTTCCTTGTTCATAGGTGATAGAGTGGATTCTGCCTAGGGCAGATGTAACAACAATGATTCTAGGGAACACTGCCAACCAAGGATATGCTTCTTATATCCCTTCATATGTCTCTATGGCTTATCATATACCCTAACCCTAGGTTTATCTGATGGAAAGTTGGTTGAAGGAAATAGCTATAGACCTGGTGGAGACAGTGAAAAGAATGATGATACCCAGTAAAAATTTCAGAACTAGACCTTCCAGAGAGTATGACACCTCCACTCTTCGAGCTCCCTATAGGTTCATCGCATTAATTCTCAATAGGATCTTCCATAGAGCCCATGGGAAGAGCTTCAAGATAGGATGGATACCGGTTATTTACTTTGTAGCTACCCAGGGAACCATTTTTAACTAGTCAAATATTGTGTCAAACAGCCTCTCTGCATGTATATCAGTAGCCTTAGGAGGGGCATCACAAAAGAGATCATAGTTTTATATGAGCTCTATCCTGATTGATTGCATATTGTGCACTTAGTCTTTTCCAGCTTTGAGATGTCACTAGGAGAGGGAGAGAACCCTAGTGTAAACAACATATAAATTGTTATGGGCCCATAAGTATCATAGCTATTACAGGAAAATTTGCAAGCACTTCATCATGCCCTTATATACCCTTATTTTCTTGATTGAATGCAATTGCATGTCTGAAGAAGAATTCAAAGTCATCGAGGAGTTTGGATATTACTATTTAACTGAGGATGGGTTTTATATAAGAATGTACAGTGGTTCCAGAGCTCCTTCCCTACTACCAAAGTATGCCACATATTATGTACTCCATAAGGAGGCGGTTAGGCAGGTGTATATTGATGGTGTAGGAAACTTTCTATTCGAGCATAAAAAAGGCAACATATCATACAGTACCTTTCCTACTTGGAAGATACAAGTTTTCGAGAATAAAGTAGGCGGCATAATTTGTTAAGGAGCTGGAGCATTTTCATTTTGGCGAAATGAATTTTCACAGGAATGACTCCCGTAATAAAGTAGCAGACTATTGTAAGTAAGCGGGAATTAATTTTGAATACACTGATTTTTGGGACAAGGACGAAGCAACATTCAAAAGTGTGATGAACATAACTACCCTTAAGAAGAGGTTCAAACAAAAAATAACTACTATGGGTGGAAAGGGAAAAACTTCAGAAAAGTCTAAGACATTAAAAGAAGAGGAGGCAAAAAAGAGAGAAGAAGATGCTAGAAGGCTAGCATAGGAAGCAGAAAGTTGGTTGAAGAATGAAGAAGAAGAAAAGAAGCGAGTTGTAGAGGAAGCAGTAAGGAAGGAAGTGGAAGAAAGAAAGAAAAAATAAGAAGCTGAAATCAAGAAAAATCAAGAAGAAAGTGAAGGTTTGAGACTAACAGGATCTCAAAAGGATCAGCAGACTACATAGCAAGTAGATACACAAGGACTACAGGATCAAATAGATCAAGAACAAGGACATCTGATCCTAATCCCCCAAAACATGCTGCATCTTCTGGCATCATACTAGGGCAAACTTCATTTTCTGAGATAAATTTGATCCCTTTCATGCCTACTGAGGGGGAGGAGGTTCCCTATTTTAGTACCATTTTTTAAGATAAGGAAAAGAAAATAATTGTAAAAAGAACTAAGAAGAAAGTCGATACTAGAGAAAAGTCAGGAAAAATGGTAACTGATAAAACATTGGTGCATGGAACAAATAAATATCCACGATTGATAGCAAGAGCTGGGGTAGCATTAACCCAACCAATTGAAGACAATGTGGACAGGCTTATGACGGACCTAGAACAGTCAAGAAAGAATACATATCAATTGAAAGAAACTTTAAAGAAATAAAGAGATGAGGGTTAGAAGATGAAAAGGAAGTATGAAGACATGATGAATGAAGTCAAGACTTCAGGAATGGAATTCCAGATTCTGTAGGCAGATAAGGATGATTTAGAAATATCTGCAAAGAAAACGGAAAATAATGCTCATGATAACTTCACTGAATTACAAAATCTACAGCTAGAACATCAAATGTTGAAAACTGAGAGGGATGATCTGCAGGTATCATATGAGAATCTAAATGTAGAGAAGAACATGTTGCAAACCAAGGCCACCGAGTTAGAAATGGAGAAGGCTACCATAGAAGACAAAGAGAAGAGATATCAAATGTAGGTGGCAGCCTTAGAAGAGCAAAACACTTCATTGACAGCATCACTAAAAGATGCTATGGAGTAGAAAATAGACATTCAACCTTTGAAAGAACACGTTCTAACTAAAAGAAATAAGATCACCAATTACAGATATGCATAGAGGACGAAAGGTGTAAAATTTTATAGATAGACACCAGATTAGAGGAAATTTTAGACACTACTTCATATTTTTTGGACAGATCTCAGGATATTTTGGAGATCCTAACAGGAAGAATGGTATGGGCAGAAACAAATAAGGAATCTCCTGTGGAGTTAGCGGTTAAGGATCAGTAGAGTTTAAAACAAGAGTATGATTTATTGGAATTTGTGATTAATGTAGCAGAAGGGTTCAAGAAAACTGTGAAGAAGACAAAGGGAGCATGTGCTGAATATTGCAGGAGAGTGCTTGCTACATACAATAGATGCTAGACTTCTGTGGAGAAAAGATTGGATGCGGTACCAGAACACGAATTGTTTCTAGAAAATCTACAGAACAGGTATCAGGAAGATGAGCAAGAAATCTAGCGGGTCAAGGACCTAGATGAATGGATATTGAAGAATGCAGTGGCACATGCAGCAGTAAGCATACATCTACTAGAAGATCAGCTATGCCTGAGTGCTGCCAGGATAGAGGGGGTAAGAAACCAGGCTGCTAAATATGAGATTAATATTCAATTTCTTGAGCCTTCCCGATTTGAGGGCATAGCAGCAGAGGCCCATGCATGGAAGAAGTTCATCAACAACCAAGCTAGCCCTTCTTCATAAATTGTTTTGAAAATTTTGATTTAAAATGTAAGATATTGTATTAATTATGTGCACATGCTACGAGACAAAATTTTGGAAAATGAAAGGTTGGGGAAGCTCAAAAGACATTGAGGGGCATCCCAAGAGTTAGGTTTTTTTATAAATATAGGATATTTTTAGGTGATAAGGGACTTTTCTTTCTTAGACTATCTTGAGAGAGTATTGTAAGAAGAACTATTTCCTTTTACAATAAATATTCACATGTTTCTGTTGGAGAAAGTTTTGTGGAATGTTTCAAATGTTTGCTATGGACCAATTGAATATGAACTATTTCGTTTTCAGCTTATTTCCATTAACTGTGAGATCGTTCTAAATCATTGAATTTATTTTCATGTTATGAATGTACTCTGGTTTATTCTGTGAAATTTCCACATTGAGTAATGAAGGTTTTTATTAACAATAAGCTATCTTGTTGTTTATATTTCTATCGATGTTCATGTGTTCTAAAATATTCACAACTATCTGCGATTTTCTTTAAGCATGCACTATATTACATTACTCACCATTAATAATAGTTTTGCTCCCTAGGGATAGGTTAATAAGTCTTTGTTAGTTTCTTGTTGTTTGTGATTTAGATGCGAGAGAGGTAAGACGAGAGGTAAGAACCTGCACATCACATTGTGACCCTCCTCATTGTTTCTATCGTTTGCATTTTAGTTAGGCACTTGCACATCATACCTTAAACACAAAAAACTAAAATATACACAATGGATAGGTCCATAACTAATCAAACATTTTAATTGTTACTTAACCTACGGTAGTCGGACCGTAAACCGGACGGATTCCCCATACCAAACAGTAACGACCTAATAGGGAACGTTTATTAGGGTGAATCCCTAACTGTTGTTACCTATGATTTTCTAGGCCTCAACACTTATTCAAACCAATATGACCACATATAAAGTAATTATAATCAAAGTAATATGAGAAACTATTCTGATTAACATAAACATCTGATCATAAACATAGATTCAATCACACATTGAACAGTGATTTGGCAAGAAGAAGGACATCACATCTTTATTAATCTTGAAAAAAAGTACAAATATACCTTCTCTTCAATTTGGTCACCTCACAAAACATTGATCTGGTTCTGCTGCTTCTCTTCTCCAAGGAACTCATCCTCCAAGCTCTAAAACACAAGGATAAAGCTTCTAGGGAAAAGGTGTGGGAAAAGAGAGTCCCAATTCCTCCAGCATAACAATGCAAAGATTAAAGTCCTTCTCTCATGGACCTCCCTACCACTATTTATATGCTTTTGAAGATATAGGTTTGAAGAAAAAGTAGTTACAACTGAAGGTGTCAGTTGCATAACCACCCAAACTACCTGAATTTCGAAAAAAGTATTTTTGACATATATAGGAAAAACACGCTAGTTTCAAAGACAACAGTTGCGTGTGCAGGAGGTACACACGGGTTGCGGTGCAAATAGTCACTTACGACATGTGGGTTGCAATGCAAATAGTCATGTTTTTAGGGTACACATGAGTATTATATAGACAAGTCGCATGCAATACACGGGTTTCCTTAAGGAAACTCGCGTGTACATCAAAAGGCTTATTTTAGGGATTTTTTGGGCATTTTCATACTTTGGTGTCTTATAGAAATTTTTATCTAACTGAAATACCTTTCCATAGGTGTAGAGAAGAGGTCAAACAGATTTATATAACTCAAGATATGGATCCTACAAGTTAGGTATTTTTTCAGTGACTTTCATGAAGTGTCATCATGGAAGTGTCAACATGCGACGGAATCATGGGAAAGTGGTCACAGGAAGAGATGTGTCATTTTGAGCTATAAAAAAGGTAGTAGAGGAAGTACTTAAAACAAATACATATCAATGTCATATACAAAATCATATCCGAGGATTCCATGTTCAATATAATGGAACACTAGCTCCTTTACAATATTTGATTACATCATATGATATGGGTACAAGACCACGTATATTACAAAGGTGGATCGAAGCCACAATATACAATGATGAGTATTCAAAATATGGAAGCTGTGTAACTCATAATAACATAATATTGCACAACTTAGGTTATAAGTGTGAGCCTAAGGTCTTCATCGAAATCCAAAGGAACCAGTACAATCCCTACCATGTGAATAGAGGTGTTGAAGTCGAACATGGAAAGAATTCAACAGAATGTCAGAAAATGAGTGGAACTGACAACTAAATAAAATGAATCCACCAATGATGATAGTGAATCCTAAGGTACCATCGTCAAAGCTCTAGGTCTTCATCTTCAGGAAGTACTGATGAGAAACCATACTATGATGAGAAAGGAAATGGATCCTCCAATAGATCACAAGTGACTAGGAACTGGATACGAGAAGGTAGACACAAGTGATACTCAGATAGGATAATGATGGAATTGGGATAATAGTTAGATGAAGGGATAAATCCTTGAATAGTGAGCATGACATAGAGATGACCCAAGGAAGCTTTTAACTTGTAGATAGGACAACTAGACTTATCTATCATGTAGGAGACATGATTAGATTCCCCATGTATAAAGGACAAGTGGAGGAGTAAAGACTTGAAGTGATAGTGTAAACTAAAACATGAGTATCGAAAAGTTTAGAGCATGCTATGCTCAAGGAGTACATGCTACCACTGTTTATAACCCAAAGAGGGTACTTCTTCCTTATCTTTCTTGTTAAATTTTAACGAGTCCAAGAAAGTCAACTCAGGTCTCTCTTCATTTTTTACAAGCTTGAAGAGGGGAGAGAATAATGCTTGATAAAGTCACTGATTCATGGATTTTACGAGCCCTAACTAGTACATGCTCGCTGGTTTTTTCATATTTTGAGAGTATGAAAACTCCGAGGAAGAATCCACGGGGGTGATTTTTCATCCAATTTAGTTTCCTGCGGTCGGAAAAGTATAAAACAAACCATAGAAGAACTCTCTTCGCTTCCGAAGAAGTAAGGCGCACCTTTTTCGTACTTAGTCAAGAAGGTTTGAAAAAGGTTAAATGGGAGTATACCCACTGGAGAACATGGCTTAGGAGGAATGTTGTAGTCATTGGAGGCTTGGTGTAGGACACCCTCTACCAGCTACCCAACGCCCCTTCAAAAGAAGCATATATCTTGAGTTTTACGAGTGTGAAGGAAGGCAAGATCACTAAAAAACATCCATTTGATTACAAGAAATGGGGCTTACAACAGTAAAATCGATGCTTTGTTATTTAGGAATTAATGAGCATGACAAAGACATAAAGTACACTCGGAATATTTTTCATGTGAAGTCCATAGCATGAAAAAGAGAAAACTAAGCTCATACCGGGCTCTCATTTTTCGTAAGTTTAGTCCCTTAGGTCCGAAAAAGTGATAAACCTATACATGAGAATACTCTTCTCAATTCCGAAGAAAAGAGAGCGTTATGTTTTCGTATTATTCCACATGATCTGAAAAAGTGATAACCTACCACCAATGTAGATGCCCATTCACATATTCTTAACGAACCTGAATGGACAAGTTTACTCAACAGTAAAGTCTATTTTGAGGAGTTATACCTGGGCCTAAAGAAACTCCATATGGATGGGGAGCCTTATAAAACAGGGATAGCTTGTAAAAAGAGACCAAAATGAGGCTCAATTTGGCATGAAAAATAGCCAAGAAGGCTCCCCTAAACCTATGACAAATGCGGCATGAGTACCAAAATACGACAAAGTATTATAAACTAGGGTACTCATGGAAGGAAGGTCCTATCCATGGAAGAATAATGATGTAGACGAGGTAAAAATGGTTAAACACCATAGTCTATGGTCAAACAAGTAATCCTAGGGTTAAGGGAGGATAAGGTCTAGATGCATAATGACATATGAAAGACCTAAATCCTACCCTATACGAGCGGATAACAACTTTTGAAATACTTTGAACCTGTTGCATTCAGAGAAAGGACATGGTATTAGTTCAATTATAAAAATAATTTTCAAACTATAGGCTAGAAACCCAAAAATTGAATTTTTTTCTATATATAGTTCAAAAATAGAATTTAAACATACCATTTCATATTTTTACCCAATTTAGCAATATTTTACCTCTGACTTAGACTGCTCAACATGGACAAACCAATGGACTATTTCATCTTCCGCAAGTGTCAGGTTAGCTAGCTTTCCCCTCTGTTGCATTCCTACCATTTTGATTTTCACTTTTATGCAAATATTTCATATTTTGAGCCTACCCTAGGGAGGTTGCATGGTACACATGGGTAGGTGGCTTATACTGTCACATACACATGTTGTACATGTGACCTGTGTGAAGACAACTCGTGCGTAACATGTGACTTGTCTAAAAGACAGTCGCGTGTAATGCGTAACATAGAAAATTTTAAATTATAGCTAAAATTAAAATAATTTGATAGATTCTAATGATTAATGATGGTCCATTGGGAAGTTTCAATCATGGTTTTAAAATGGAGGGAACAAGAACACGAGGATATGGACCACGATGCTCTCCATGATTCCCCAACTGTGCATGCACTACAGCAAAGTGGGTTACTAAATTTCTTCTGCACATCTCCAATGCGGGCCAATGTTTGCTTTCTTGAACATTTTATTAGCTATTGGGATCATGACCTCTCGGATTTCGATATCCAAGGTGAGATCTTGGAGATAGTTGTGGAAGACATGTATTTGATCACAGGGTTGTCTCGTAGGGGTATTCCTATGAACCTCAAAGGTACTGGCAGGGGTGGTGACCCCATGAGTGTCCAATATTATGTGGACACCTAGTACATGCCAGGGAGTTAGAAAAATGGATCATACATCCCAATTGTTCATATCGCCAACTTCCTAGTACAGTTAGTGGTAAGTACAATAGTACAGATTGCAGGATCTTCGTCATTACATCTTGCCACCCAGACACAAATGAGAGTGATAGTGAAGTGTTTATAGGGGACTTTGTTTGATTGGTGTTCGAGTATGATCCTGATCATGAAGAAACAACTCTCTGATTGTAAGAGAGGACGTCGCAAGAATTTTGGGTATTCGAGTATATTAGTGGCATTCTTCTTCGAGAGAGTGCTCGTTATCATCCCTTTTACCACTTCCAACTTTCTCTCCTCGCCAACCTAGGCTAACCAACTGGGGAGAAGTCTTCCTTTTCCAAAGTGGTGGAGGAATAGTCCAGGGTGTATACGATGATGACTTCTATGTGTGGTGGGGACGGCAGTTACCAGCACATGACAAGTTTCCTTACTCAGGTATATATTTTCAAGAAGACAATGATCTTGTCCTCCCACCAGGAGGATTGTGGGGAGAGCTAGGTATTTTTCTTTTTATGTTTTTAAATTTTTATGGATTTTTATCATAAAGTTATATACATATGTATAAGAGTTTTTAATCCATTTTAATGTTAGAAATGCAAATGTTGGACCTGTACACCCTGATGGACATCCCAGGATGTATGTATGACCTGTAGTATGTGAAGACCAGGGTTTAATGAGGGTACTCGAGGGGAAGTTGGAAAAACTGACCCAAAGAGTTTCGACTATACGGATTGACCAAATTCCTGCTATTATGCAAAAATTTGTCGTAGGGATTCCACCTACCTGGATACGCCTCATGACGAGGGTAGCCAGGGTCGTTCTAGTTTACATAGAAGCCAAAGAGGCTGCTTCATCTAAAGAATATGATGGTGTTGGTGATGCTTGTGATGCAAGTGATCAGACCTAGATCTATAGGCATTTTATGGATTGCGATCCAAATTTTTGTATATTTTTGTATATTTTTACAATTGTGACTGGATCTTAAGATCAAAAAATCGACCTATCTATGGACAGATTATAGAGGCTGCTACATCTAAAGAAGATGATGATGTTGGTGATACTTGTGATGCAGGTGATCAGATCTAGATCTATAGGCATTTTATGGATTGCGATCCAAATTTTTGTATATTTTGTATATTTTTACAATTGTGACTGGATCTTAAGATCAAAAACTCGACCTATCTAAGGACAGATTTTTACATACATACATACATACATACATACATACATACATACATACATACATATATCTAAATATATATATATATATATATATATATATATATATATATATA
>LPNX011192228.1:130849-153991 GCA_001517045.1 Pseudotsuga menziesii
ATATTTGAGAGGATGGACAATACGAGCTGCTCATCTTTCTTTTCAATACCACACTGTTTCAGCTGCAAAACTAGTGCTTTGAACTTGGAGAAATATAGTTGCAGGGATTCAAAATTACTGGGACTCAGGGAGATCAGCTCATTTTCGATCTGGTGTCCCCTCATCTCATATGTCTTTCCAAAGAGTTCAGAAATTTTCTCCCAGACTTGATCCGGTGAAGTCAATCCATCGAGATGGAAAAGGAGGTCTCGAGAAATACTGAGACATAGGAGGCCATAGGCCTCATCTCTCCGATTGTGCCATTTGATCTTCTTTGCAGCAGCATTGGGCTCTGCTTCTGTAGCCATAGTCACCCTGTAGAGGAATTTCTCTCTCAACAAGATCTCCATCTCTGCTTTCCATTCAAAAAAGTTGAAGGGAGTGAGGATAGTTTTCTGTGAATCCATAGCTTTAGAAAATCTGTCCCGGCTGTCAGTAGAAGGCTCCCAGTCTTGATGTCGAACCTGCAAAACAATTTTTGGAGGAGAGTAACAACCTACAATGGCTCTGATACCATGTAGAAATTCAGGCCTGCAGTAGATTAATTTCACCCACAACAATTAACAATTGATCATGCAAAATTATCAACAATGGAGACTGAATATGGAGCTGTAACACAAAATTATATTAACTGAGTGTACAATATCCAAACCTGTAATAAAATAGGCTGCTGAATATATAGAATACATGATAAAATTGAATGCATAAGGAAGCATCCAAATCTAGCATAAAGTAGTCTTACCCAAAATAGGCAAATCCCCCATAGGTGTAAAAAGATGATCCCAAATCTATCAAGGACCCCACGAATTATCAAGGGCGCATGGGAAAGATAAAGAGTGGTCAAATGGCAGCTCATACATGCTTTTTCATGGAGGAAAGAGTGGAGGAGGAAGAGGCAACAAAGCTGATTCACCTCACCTAGTCTTGCTTTCCTATGTGCCTTAAAACACTGAAAAAGCAGGCAATAACGCAGAAAAAGAAGAAGGGTGCGTAGGAGGCCAGGAATAAAGAAGATTTGACTCCCAAGGATTTCCCAAGTGCTCCATGAGTCAATAATGGCAAGTTTGACCTCTATGGATAGGCAATTATCAACTTGCACATGGTGGGACTCATGGACTAGGCAAAGAAGACAAAATAAATGAAATAATGTCTAAGTGGGTAAATACTATGGGTTGATTATTCTAACAAACACAAGCACTCAACCTCACAAACCAAGCTAGCAGAACACCAACACTCACCAATGCAAGAAAATCAAACACAAAAGCTCAAGGACTTGACAAAATCAAGTAAAACGATGCGATATATAGACCTTGAACTCACAAAGTCATGTCATAAACAGAACCCTTTCAATCACTCAAAACCCAACAGATAGGGACAAGAAAACCCTACTGAACCAAAATATTTCTAGAGGAAACACGTGACTGTCTATGCAGACAACTCGTGTACGACACGCGAGTGTCTAGAAGGAAACTTGCATGTACACAGTGAAACACGCGACTATCTAGGCAGGCAACCCACGTGTGCTGCTAAAAATGTTTCAAAGAAAAGACTAAGAAAAAAGCTCTAAACAAGCAAAACTATAAATCAAACACCAAATACTAAACACACCCAAAATCAAAAAGAAGTAAAGGCTAGTAAGGGAACCTAAAGAATGGACACACAACAGGCTGGACTCCCTAGCAGAGTCACCGGTTCTATTGTTCAGGACAATGCACCCTTGTAACCTAGGGTATCCGGGGTTACCAACTTACTAAGACACCTACAGACAATCAACTTATCTAGAAAATGAAATAGGAATAGGAAGGTGGCTTGTCTTACCTGATTTATGACAGTTGATCCAAGCTTGGTCTTCTCCTTTTTCAATCTCTTTCAAAGCTTTCAGGGCTTCTCCAATTCTCTTATAAAAGACAAATTCTTCTAGAAATATCTCATATATATATTAATGGTTAGTGAAATGCATATTCATAATACCATAACTTAAATCATTCATAATCCATCATACATGAGAAAACACCAATAAAAATATTGGAAGAAGAACTTTATTTATTCATAAACAAAGAATGGTGAGATTACAACCCAGCATCTGAAACAAGGACTCCTCTGCAAACTGAGGACACTGAGTTCTGCTGATCCAAAAGGTCCTAAGGCATACCACCAGCATAACTTTTCTCTTCTAAGAATCCTTGATTAGCCCTGTCCCATGCCCTCTATTTATACATGGGGAAATAGAGAGGTTTTGAAGGTTAGGATGGTTGAGACAGTTGAGATAGTTATTGATTAAGGCTCAACTGATCTCGACTTATCATGATTTATATTTTTTAACATTGAATTAAGGTACATGTGAGTATCTATATAGGAAATTTGCGTATGACACACTCCTTGCTTTAAGGAAAGTCATGTGTTCAAGGTACATGCGGGTTTCAATGCAAGTAATCGCGTATGACATGCGAGTTAAAATGGAAATAGTTTCGTATGACACACTGGTTGCAATACAAATAGTCGCGTATGACATGCAGGTTGCAATGAAAATAGTTGCATGTGCATCCCTAATATCCAAATGAAAATATCTTAAGCCGGTCAAGAGTTTATGTATCATCAGTCATGCACATCTATAGTGTTTTTTCTTACTTCAATCCGATTTTCCTTTTGTGTCCAGACATATTTGATGTCAATACTTGGATGAATAAGTTCCATTTTGGTTGATAACAACTATCTCTTGACAGTAGGTAGTTCCACCACTTTTTCCCCTTGTTCAATGTGTGGTTCTACCCTGTCACTTCTCTGTCATAGTGGAGGAGAAGCGGTGTCCGAGGTAAAAAGTGAAAAATAGAATATTCCACGAAGCTTCTCGAAGAAAGACTTTGTGGAACCCTCATCCCTACTCCTTAGGACCACTTGGACTTGATATCCATCCTTTTGGGATCTCCCTTCCACTTCACCCACCATTTAATCAACCATCCCAATCCTCCTAAGGCCTATAAAACCAGGCTCATACCCCATGGTTGAGAGAGAGAAAAGCTATGTTGTTGCATTAAGTTTCTGGCCAAATAAGTAGGGTGAGCATAAAAGGAGAAAGTTAGAGCTTTTGGGGACAAAGAATCAGCATGTGAAGGAGCATCACAACGCTAAGGAGAGGGTTGTAAGCTTTCTTCTTCATATTTAATGCAAATTTGGTTCCTTTCTCATAAAGTATGTTATGTTATAATCATGTATTTTACTGTTGGATTCCTTAGTCACTGACATAGAATTGTGGACTATATTCAGGTTCTTTTGATCTTGTTTGCTTGTTTCATGTGATTGTGCAGGTACATCCGTGAAGAACCATCACCATAGGAAACAGCTACACCACTCTATCAAAGGGACTCATTCCATATCTACAAAACTTCTAGGGGAAGTCTTCCATTTGTTTTGTAACTCAGTTGTTCTAGATCTGAACCATTCAGACTAGAGGAACAACTCTTGTCCGTAAGAGGTGCAATATTCCTAGAAACAATAGTTATTGGACCAAACGTACCACAATGAGGGATTATAGGAATGAGGTATGGGATATTTTTGGTAAATATTTTGCAGAGCTTAAAATCAGAGTGATTCCCATATATGAAAACACACTAGCTAATTCTTTGGTTGTTGTTGCTGGTAAATTCAAAACTCCCATAGCTGGACAGAGAAAGTATAAAGTTGATATTGGGAATAGACCGTACATACGAGATAGTTCCAAATACTGGAAATTATTTGAATATTATATGCAAATAAAAATACTCAGATACATAGTGAAAATGATAATTTTGAAAACTTCAAAGATCATGAATAGAGTGAAGAAGAAATTGTTGAAAATAGAAAGTTAAAAAACTCACTAGGGGAAAGGATATAGTTCAGTTGAAGAGAAATCATATCCCCAGAGGCCTAATCCCTTTAGATAATATTTTTGATCGAAATGATGTTTCTAGAGATCCTAAAATGAAGCCCGATGATGATGTTGTTGAAGACAAAAATATAGGAACTGAAGAAAATCCACAGATCATAAGACTATCAAAAAACTTGCATGTCAAAGAAAAAGAAGACTATGTCAATTTGATGAAAAGATACATTGATGTCTTTTCCTGAATTTATGAATACCTTAAAGAGGATGATACTTCTATCATACAACATACAATCTCAATAAAACCTGGTGAGAAACCTTTCAAAAAAAAATTGAGAGGAATTAATTCAATGTTGATGCATGTTATTGAGAAAGAAATAAAAAGTTATTCAATGGAAAGATTATCATGAATCTGAATTTTCCAAATGGGTTGCAAATTTGGTGCATGTTAGGAAAAAGACTGGTGAAATCAGGTTGTGCATAGATTTCAGAAATCTTAAGAAAGTCTCTTTGAAGGATAATTACCCTTCGCCGAAAATGGATCATATTTTGTAGAAAGTGGTGCGATCTGAAAGGATTTCAACTATGGATGGTTTCTTAGGATACAATCAGATCAAAGTGTTTCCTAAGAATCAAGAAAGGACTACCTTTACTACACCATGGGGTACATTTATGTATGCCAAAATGCCTTTTGTTTTAATGAATACAAGAGCCACTTTCCAGTGTGCCATGGAAATTGCTTTTGCAGAGGAAAAGGATAAATTTGTGGTTGTCTACATGGATGATATCATTGTGTACTCAAGATCTAACACGGAGCATATTAGGATTTTGAGAAATTTTCTATGAAATGTAAAAAGTATGGAATATCATTAAATCCCAGAAAATCAAATTTTGCATAGGAGGAAGGAAAATTGCTAGGGCACATTATTTCAAAGGATGGTATAAATATTGATCTAGAGAGAGTTAGTGAAATCCTGAAGGTTGAGGAGCCAAGAAGTAAAAAGGAAGTGCAATCATTCATTGGAGAGGTAAATTTTTTTAGAAGGTTTATTCCCAATTTTGCTGAGATATTAATGAATATCACTAATATGCTGAAAAAGGACCATGAGATAAAGTGGACAATAGATGCATGGAGATCTTTTAGAGATATTAAATAGGCTATCATAGAATCCCTGGTTCTGGTAAGTCCATATTTTAGCAAGGTTTCCTAATTTTTTCGTATGCTTCAGAACACACCATTGCTGGAGTTTTGCTACAAAAAAATAATCAGAATGTTGAACAACCTATAGCCTTTTTTAGTAAAGTGTTAAGAGATGGAGAATTAAAATATGACATTATGGAAAAACCAGCATACGCTCTAGTTAAATTTTGAAATATTTTAGAGTTTATGTTCTTCATTCACATATCATTTCTTATGTTCCTAGTAATGTGGTGAAGAGCATTCTCACACAGCCATGTCCAAAGGGAAAAAGATCAAAATGGATTGTTGTGTTACTGGAGTATGACATTGAAATTAAGCCCACCAAGTTGATTAAAGGACAAGGATTTGCAAATATGATGGAAAATTCCAACTGTGGATCCTTACAGCTCAATTTATTGACTAGTCATTCAAATCAGCTTGATACAAGGGTGCAAGTAATGCTTGATTTCTCTATGTCTCCATGGTATTATGATATTGTGTATGTGTTGCAAAATTTAAAAGCTCCTACAGGATTAAGCAAAACAAGAACAAGGTTGGTGAAGTTGAAATATTCCAAGTTTTGTATTCTAAATCAATACCTTTATTGGAAATATCCTAGTGGTGTTTTACTAAATTGTCTTTTGGAGAATGAAACTTAGCAAAATATGAAGGAATTTCACAAAGGAGATTGTGGGGGGCATCACTCATAGAAGGTGACAGGTAATAAAATTTTGAGAGCTGGTTTTTATTAGCCCTCAATGTTTTTAGATGTTTACAAGGATACCACTACATGTCACCAATGACAGATCTTTGATGGTAAGAGAAAATTGGTTCCACTACCTCTCAATCCAGTATCAGTGGAAGCACTTTTTCAGCAGTGGGGATTGTATTTTATTGGGTAAATAAATCCAAATTATTCAGGGAAGCATACATGGATCCAAATAGCAACAGATTGTTTTATGAAGTGGATTGAAGCAATACCTACCAAGAGGGCTACTGATGTAGTGATTATGGGTTTTCTTGAAGAAAATATTTTGGCTAGGTTTGGTTTTCCCAGAAGGATTGTGACAGACAATGAAACTACTTTTGAATATATAAAGATGATAAGTTTTGTCACAAGTAACGTATCAGTCTCAATCATTTCACTGTTTACTATCCACAGGGTAATGGGCTGGCAGAATCCTCTAACAAAAGTCTGGTGACGATAATAAAAAAATTGTTCAAAGATAACAAAAGGGCTTGGTATACAAACCTAAAATATGCTTTGTGGGATGACAGAATCATCACAAAAAGGAAAATTGGAATGTCACCATTCCAATTAGTATATGGAGGTGAGGTGGTTTTTCCAACATATTTGGGAGTTCCAGTCATGAATTTATTACACGAACAGTAGGATGAACAAAATCATATGCAAAGAAGAATAAATCAGATCATAGAATTGAATGAGTCGAAAGACAAAGCCTATGATAAAGTGCAAATACATAAAGAAAAAATGAAGAACACTTTTGATAGGAAGGTAAAGGAAGAACAATTCCAGATTGATGATTTGGTTTTGAAGTGGGATGCCCCTAGGGAAGATAAACATGGGAAGTTTGATCACATGTGGGTAGGTCCTTATATTATTGCAACATATAGAGGTGAGAATGCATTCATTCTACAACAACAGGATGGGTCTCAGCTGAAACAAGGTCCATTCAATGGAAGGTTTCTCAAGCATTACTTGTCCCGAGGGAAGAGGTAAATTTTTGTATCATAGTTGTATATATTTATTTATTTTTCAAACAGTACAAATGGTGAGCCAAAGGATTTAAATCCCAAAGAGAAGTCCCTAAGATCTAGAGGGGTAGCCATGTTTCTATTTTTCTTTATTTTATTTTTACTTACAGAAAAAACAAAAATAAGGAGTTTGAGGTATGAAATACTAGGAACAACCCAATGGATTTGGAACCTATTCTACGGGGTTCTTTACTACCTCGTAGGGAGGATAACATCCCTAATTGGAGCCAATTGTTAGCACTATTTTTGGGCTAAGTAGTTGGCAGGGGATTTGGCCAGTAAATGGAGGAATAAGGTTTAAAAATTTTCTTATCATATGATCTTCCTAAATTTTAATGAGATTATGCGGGGATTTTAAAGGATAATTTCTAAGATGGAAATACAAAATAATTGAAAAAATCCAATTTTCATCTTTGCTAATGAATAAGAATGAAGAAATACGCTCCAGGTTAAATGGTGACAGCAAATGAATGGCCTGGATGCACAGTGGAGAATATCAAATGTAGTAAATCATTCCCGCTAAGGAAAAATTGGGAGTGGAAAGGTGCGAAAAGCAAGTTTTAGTTGTCAAGATAGGTAAAACCCAACTTCCTCTTTTCACATTCTGAGATCAACGGTTCAGAATCATCTCGCTGCAAAAAGGTAGAATTGAAAAGCAGAAATACAAAAGTTTGATTATAAAAAGAGTGGAATCCCACTTTCTGCTTTCTATAAGATCAACGGTCGGGAGAGATTCCTCCCAAGATCAACGGTGGAGATTGATTTTGATGGTATAATATGCATGCTGAAAGTTGGAAGAGCACCTGCGTGATGAGAAACGTGTGTCAATGATGTGTCCCCTCCCCATTGGATATCACGCTTGAAAATCAGAGATGCAAAGGTCACTTTATGGAGCACAATGGTGCATATTTCAATGGTCAGGATCTAAGCAGATGCATATCTATGGATAACATCGATTCCACTGATACAATAAGCACGGGTAAATGAACATTTGAAACTTGTGGAATTTGGTATGTCTTGCAGGTTTGAATGACAGAGATTTAAAAGGAATTCTGATCAAGGGCAGAAAGTAATTCCACAAGGTGAACTAGCGTGGAGAAAGTCATGAGGAGGGTTTCATTATTTTATAGAGTGCACAAGTTCAGACACGTGTTTCCATATCCTTTTTTTGGATAAAATATCAATGGTGCACAATGATTTCACTAATTCAAGATGTTGGGATGAAGGAAACCGTTGCAGCCTACCTGGAGATGCTCTGAACTGTCATTTTCTTCAAGCAATCATGAGTCCCAGAGGCCATATTTGTTGTTTAGATCAATCACGCGCATCATCGCATGCTTTCCCAAATTGTTTGTGATCATGGAAAATATGCCACCTCGGGAATTTGTTAGGATTTTGATTCCCATGTTGTTAACAATAAAATTAACACCCTCTATCTGTTAACAATAAAATTAACACCCTGGAAGATGATGGTCTAAAAACATATCTTCTTTTCGCCCGCAACATGAAGACCATAATTTGGAACAAATTGAGAGCTTTGATCTCTCATGGGACCAATGCTTCTGCACAGGAAGAAGTATGTGAAGACAAAGGTTTCTCTAAACAATTCAATACCAAGACTACTTAAAGATCAAAACCTAGCTGCCACAACTCCTGGAATGGAAAGAATACATGGCATATGTATTAATTGTCCTAAAAACTTGGAAATTCAAGTAAAATGACTAAAAACTAAGGAAAGTGGGTTTTATTAAGAAAAGAATAAAAAATATTAAAAAAGGTTAAACCCACATTCATGGTGAGTGATTGAAAACACAAATCCCAATGCTATATAATAAAGGCATGTGGGAGGAAGGAAGGAGGACAAATTAGAGAGCAAAGGCATGATGGAGGAATGAGAAGATAGATAGAACCTTTCTTGCACATCATAGTTTATTTGATCATTGGAATTGATGGAGAGGGGTATTTTAGATAAAGGGAGAAGGGGATTCACCCATTATTGGGTTGTAATCACCTTCCTCTCAATTTAATATGATGCAATTCAAATTTCCTCTAAATATTGTGTTTCAATCCATGTTTGTTTCATGTATTTTTACAACATTTAGTAGATAAATTTCATGCTTTCTTTGAATTATTATAAGAGGTAGATGTAAGGAACTAGCTAGTTGCTGTTAATGGAGGCCTAAAGGCCATGAAGGCTAGAACAAAAGGATCTTCACCAAACGACATGCTGCAAGAGGTAAACTCCTCCCTTCCCTCTCTTTCTTTCCTTTGAAAACGTGTAGAAATTTTAGGAAATTGTCCAGTATTGCATATATTCTATCAACTGGATTCACCCTCCCTATATTAATCTATCATAGTAATCTAGTGACTAAAACACAGTCTCATAAGAGATTTCAGACAATTAAGCATGAAAATGGCATAATGGTGCTGCAATAGGAGTAGCATCTCTGTATAATCAATAAATAATGAGTAATACAATACAATGATCATGCAAGATGCATGAATTCCAAGACAATTTGAATTCCCAAGGTCATTCGAATTGAATGAATGGGTGTAGCTTAACTAACTGTAAGCCATAGTAAACACACTAGTTAACCAACTGATCAAGTGCCGATTGACTCAACCGAGTCCTAACTGAAGTCAAAGTGCAATGAATGACTGATTCTAACTAAAAGTAACTCAGACACATGTCACTGCATTCCAACCAACAAGTGGTAGTGCATCATTAACTCCAATGAACCCCGATGAAGCTAACTAAAGTCAAACTGGCCATTAGAGGTGGTTGGAGGCGCCCATGTTGACTCCAGTTCATTAAATATTAATAAAATAATCAATATAATGAATGGATGCACCTTCACCACTCATCTTAGCTAATTGTAACCATCAGTTAGCAATTAGGTGCATTTATGACACTCAGATCACTCCCAGAGTGCTCCAGTTAGCCTCCCCAAATGAAGGAGAAGGCTTAGTTGGAATTCTTGACTGAAGGTAGGCATGGGTGTGCTCATGATGATGTCATCTAGTGCTCCTCTGATGCCAATTAAGTCAATAAAACTTAGGATAGTGTTTTAACAAGGTCAAATTGACCAAATTAAGTGTGCATGGTGGGTAAATGTCTCCAACACCCCCCCCTTAAGCTATACTTAGGAGAAGTAGAAACATAAAGTGCATGAAATGCTAGGTCCCTAGAAACTAAGGCCATAGGTCACCCTGTATAATAATGTAACTCAAACAATGCTAAAAAATAAATCTAAGTGAGGAAAAGAGGGAAACCCAATGGGAAAACCCCCCCCTCAAGCTGAACATTGAAAGTAGTCTGATCACCCTGAAGAACTCACCCCCAAAAGTGAACGGAGGTAAGTGAACTTCTTTTCTAAAAATCTCTTGGTGAATATGTCTGCAATCTGCTCATCAATCGGGTAGTATTGCAGAATGATGGTCCTATCATGCACCAATTCCTTGATATAGTGCATGTGTATCTCTACATGCTTGGTCCTCTTCTTGGTAATTGGATCTATGGATATCTTAATAGAAATTCGATTGTCACAAAATAGGACAGTGGACAAAGTACTACCAAGATCAAACTATGAAATAATTCCTTGCAACCAAACAGCTTGGATGCAAGCATTCACCGCTCCTCAGTACTCGGCCTATGCTAAAGACAATGCTATGGAGGCTTCCTTTTTGATAGAACAGAAAATGGGGCCACCACCAAACATGAAGACATATCCATAAGTAGACTTCCAGTCAATAGAATCACCCTCCGAATTGGAATCTATGTAACCAACCAGCTCTAGCTTGGAGTCTACAGCATAGTGAATGTCGTAAGTCCTAGTTCCCTGAATATACTGGAGGATCCTCTTGGCTACCTTCCAATGAATATCATGATTCTGCTCCATGTATCTTGACATGGAATTCATGTCATAGCATATATCAGGCTGAAAATGATTCAAGTAGAGCAAGCTACCTATCAATTGTCGATAAATAGTGCAGTCCATGGGAGGTGTGCTTTTTCCTTATTCAAGGATGATCCCTGAAATGAAAGGGAATGGAGCAGCCTTACATTCAGCCATGTTAAACTTTACTAATAGGTATGATATGTATTTTTACTTAGTGACCATTATCCCATCAAAATTTTCTCAATTTCAAGCCCCAAAAATTGCTTCAAGAGCCCCAAATCGCTCATTTTAAATGCATTGTGGAGAGCAGTTTTGATGACTGAAATAGAAGTAACTGTGCTACTTGTAATCAGTAAGCCATCAAAATATAAAAAAATAAAAATAAAATTACCATCATACTGATATATATACACATTTGGATCTGATTTACACCTTTGGAAGTTTTGCGAGAGAAGGAAGGCATCCATCTTGCAATACCACTCTCTTGGGGCCTGTTTTAACCCGTACAGTGACTTATTTAGATTGCAAACCTAAGATGGATCAGAAATGTATCCCTAAATATGCTTCATGTATATCTCCTCTTGAATATCTCCATGCATAAAGGCAAACTTAACATCCGTATGATGCACTTCCCAGTGCTTAGATGCATAAATTGCCAAAACTAGGCGGATGGAGTCCATTTTTGCAACCGGTGCAAAAGTATCATGGTAGTCCACACCTTGGACCTAGAAGAAACATTTTTCTACTAGCCTTGCCTTATATTTTTAGGTGCTTCCATCATTATCAACCTTATTCTGAAACACCCATTTGCATTGAACCAATTTCTTCCCCGGAGGAAGAGAAACTAGCTCCCAAGTGGTGTTTTTCTGAAGAGAATTCATCTCTTCATCCATGGAAACTTGCCATCTCAGATCCTTCGGAGCATGGTAGTAAGAATTAGGGTGTGAAATTATCATAAAATAACAATATTTGGACAGAAAATAATCAGGAAAAGAGAGCGCAATACCTTCTCCTTGGAAATCAGACTGGGTTCTCCTTGGATCATCCGGATTTCCAATGTTATCTCCTACGGAGGAGAGTGTCTGTCGGCCCAAGTTGGGAGAGAATTTTGTACTTCAGGTTCTGATTCAATATCTAATTTTTGCTATACACTAATATCAGAAATCAAAGGATACAAATCAGGGTCATCACCCCCAATTACATCATCCAAATATTCAGTAGAATAGGAAGGAAAATCAGTAGTTTTCTCCTTCACTAGTTCTACCTCCTGAAGAGGCTCATCGAACTTGACACTCCTTTCAATGATGATATGTTTTGTTTTGATATCCAGAAGCTTGAAACCTTTTGATTCATCAATATATCCAATAAACAGACATTCTATGCTTTACGGTTGCAAATCCCTAGTTCTATCAACTGGAATTCGGGTCCATGCAGTGGACCCAAACACCCGCAGATTCGACACATCTGGATTGTGTCCGAAGTATGATTCAAAATGGATCTTCCATTTCATATATGAGTGTGGCACTCTTTTATTAATATATTATGCAGCATGCATGGCTTCAGCCCACAAATTTGCAGCCAACTTCTTTGATTCCAACATACAGGTGGTCATCTCCTTGAGAGACCGATTCTTCCTCTCTACTACATCGTTCTGCTGGGGAGTGTAGGGGACTGAATGCTAGATATGAATACCACTTTGGGAACATATATGCAGTAACTCATTACTGACATACTCCCTGCCATTATCAGATCTCAGGATCTTGATCTTTTGGCTAGATGCATTCTCAATCAAGGCCTTCAATTCAGTGAATTTTTCCAAGACTTCCGACTTCTTTTTGATAAAAAAGACCCATGTGTATCTGGAAAAGTCATAAATGAAAGTTATAATTTACCTTGATCCATTCATGGATGTGATAGGCATGGGACCGTTGATATCAAAATGTATCAGTCCCAAGATGCATGATGCTCGACTTTCCTTCCCCCGATCGAACTTATGCTCATGGTGCTTTTCAACAACATAGCCCTTGCAAATTCCAGTGGTAGCTTTGATGACCGAGAGGTATTCAACCATAGAATTCTTCTGTAATTGCTACAAGTATTTGAAGTTCAAGTGGCCAAACCTCTCATGCCACAATATACTAACTTCATTTCCATTGGTCAGCAATGTGGTGGGCTTTGCATCCGCCACAAAGTGGGAGAACTCATAGGCTTTTGCATGATGGTTTGCAAGACCTTTCGCTACAAGTTTTCCGGATGCAAGTTATGTGATATATACATCATCCAGGCTAAAGGAGACTCTCTTGGGAACTCTCATATGTGTCATTTGATAAACACTTAGGAGGTTTGATGAAAGAGATGGTACATACAGAACATTGGAAAAATAACCATGCTCAAGATCTATAGTACCTTGTCCTTCGGATATGATTGTGGAGTTATCTCCCATGTCGATGGGAATGGATTTTCCGATATCCAAATATGAGAAGGAGTCTCTTTCAGCCATCATGTGGTTCGAAGCTCTAGAATCTATCAAGAGTGATTTGGACTTCGAAGTGCTTGCCATGAGGGCATGACCTCTTCCATATTGTGGTTCCCGATCTTGCTGATCTCTCCTCCAAAATATTTCCAGAAGATTGATGTGATTTTTCTCAAGAAGAGAAGTAGCTTCATCAATTTTCTTAACATGCAGGCATGTTTAGGGTGGAATCTCTTCCCGCAGTATGAACACTTGACTTTTTCCTTTCCATGATGCCCTTTTCCTTTGCTCTTCTTCAAGCCGGAAGGCTCTTCATGCTGCTGGTTTTCAACTTTAGGCTTAGGAGCTTCAAATTTGGTTTTTGGGTTCTTCTACCGCTTTTCTTTACCCTTCATCTCTTTGGGCCCCAAGACATAGACGGCTTGATCACGGGAGGATCTGATGATCCCCATCTGGACAAGCTTATCATGTTCACTTGTTAGGGACTCAATGAAGGCATTGAGTGAAGGCATCTTCCATCCAGGGGTTGTGAGATTCCCCACATGGAATGTAGAGACAAACATCGAATAATCAGCTCCAAATTTGGAGAGTATGGTGAAGATGAGCTGATCATCCTCCTTCTCCACCTTACATTGCTTCAATGGTAAGACAATATGCTTGAACTTTGTGAAAAAATCATTTAAGGTCTTGAAATTGGAAGGCTAGAGAGACATCAACTCATTTTCAAGCTGGTATACTCTCAAATCATCCTATTTTCCATACAGGGTTTCCAATTTGTCCCAAATTTGCTTTGTATTCTTTAATCCCTAGAGATGCAAAAGAAGATCCTGGGAAATAGAGAGGCACAAGAATCTGAATGCTTCATCTTTCTTGTTCAAGAATATACCTTTGTCTATCACAGAAGCAGTCTCTTCTTCAGTTTCCATAGTGACCCTATAGAGTCCTCTGGCATGTAGCTGGATCTCCATGTCTCCTTTCCATGAATGGAAATTGAACGGAGTTAAGAGTTCTATTGAAGAAGCCATTTTGAACTGCTGAAGCGAATGATTTCACCTGTTAAAACCTGCAAATCACAAAAAAAGGGGCACTGTAAGGTCATACAATTTGCACATTTTAGGCTTTCATCAAACCCAGCATAGTTGATCAAGCAAGCTTGATCAACAATTCCTTTACTTGGGGTATTAAGTGGTAAGCGTTGGCTTCTGGTGGAGTGCTGAAATTTTGAGCTTTTGCTCAATTTTTCAAGCAAAATCTGTCAAAAACCATGTTTTTGAGAGATCTGAGCTTCATCCCATTGTGAGCTCTGATACCATATTAATCTGTCACAGTAATATAGGGACTAAAACATAGTTTCATAAGAGATTTCAGACAATTAAGCATGAAAATGGCATAATGGTGCTGTAATAGGAGTAGCATCTCTATATAATCAATAAAGAATGAGTAATACAATACAATGATCATGCAAGATGCATGAATGCCAAGAAAATTTGAATTCCCAAGGAGATCATTCGAATTGAATGTATGGGTGTATCTTAATTGACTGTAAGCCACAATAAACACACTAGTTAACCAACTGATCAAGTGTCGATTGACTCAACTGAGTCCTAATTGAAGTCAAAGTGCAATGAATGATTGAGTCTAATTAAAAGTAGCTCAAACACATGTCACTGCATGCCAACCAACAAGTGGTAGCACATCATTAACTCCATTGAACCCCGATGAGGTTAACTGAAGTCAAACTGGCCATCAGAGGTCATTGGAGGTGCCCCTGTTGACTCCATTTCATTAAATATTAATAAAATAATCAATATAATGAATGGAGGCACCTTCACCACTGTTATAGCTGATTTTACCACGCATGGTGAATCACACTTTTATGGCCTTCCTTGTCCCTCTGCGGACTCCTTAGACCCCATGGACCATTTTTGTACCTTTGATGTTTCCAAGATCATCCCTAAAAACATGCAAAAATTTCCATATGCGACTTTTAATTCCTTTCTCGTGTATATACGTAGATTTGACCCCTAAACCCGCGTACATCGGGATGTGTGCAAAAGGCCAAATTCTTTTGGAGTTTTCCTTGATGTGGATCTGACTCACTTGTCTCGTGGCCTTCCATATGCCTTGAGATCGCTTGGATTCGACCTTTAATTACCCCATTGAAGAGCTATATAAGGAACCCTTTGGATACATTGAAGACATGAGGAATTGAAGAGCAAGAAAACTACAGTCCATTGTTGCTGGAGCTTATACTTGAGTTTGCATCCCTTTGTCCCTTGGAGCACTTTTGTGTTCTTCCCAAGCTTACCTTTTTCTTGTGAGCTTGCTATCGAGAGATGGAGGATTGAAGTGGTGGAGGCCCAAGTGGGGGACTCAGTTTCTCTGATTCGTAGACGTGCCGATAGAGGTTGCATCTATTGTAATCTTTGTTTTATATTAATAGAAAAATATTTTCCTGTCCAATAATGTGTATTTGAATGAATATTTGATCCATGGATGATTTCAAATGCTTATATGTTATTGATTATATATTCTAGAGTAGGTATAACACAATTATATATAGCATTCTTGTCTTGATTATTGAATGTTGAGGAAGTGATTTATCAATTCAAGCTGGAGTTGGAAAGCTCAATGGGGATCTACATCAACTGTCCGGAATAAGGTACGAATCAAGATCCTTTAGTGTTAGATATTTAGTTTCTCTTGCATATAGGAAAGGATTGATTTCTGGAGTCAAGCTGTCTATTTTGGTACCCCAAGCCATAGGAATTTCTCTGCGTAACAGAATTGGTGACTCTGTTGGGAGTTCCTAGTAGTTGTCCTTTGGGGGTTTTTATCGGCATTCAATGTTCTTGAATTACTCTGATTTCTCTGTTTTTGAGTCGGGTCTGGGGGCATGTTTTCCTGGTAGTGTCTAATTGGTGTGAATTTTGTCTCATCTTATCTGTTTGCCTTCATTTTTATACATTTTTCTTCCTATACGCAAGTTTTTAACACATAGTCGTGTGTACATGTGGTTTTACCTGAGATATCCGCGTACATACACGGGTTTTCTGCATACAGTCGCGTATGCCTTGTGTTTTTCCTTTTAGAGGAAGATTGACTATTCCTGGGTGAATTGTGATGATTGTTGAGTCTCCTTTGATGCTGCTAGAGTCTGTATACACCTCTGTTTCTGACCAGAGACACCTTTTTTATGGTAATTTTTTTTTAAGAATGTTATTTTCATTGCATTTTCGATTTTTTGTTTTGGGATTAGTGCATTAGGTGTCTTTTACCTTAGTGCTTTGCATGAGTGCTGTTTGATTGTGCTTGTAGAGTCTGGGGGTGTTAGAGTCATTCTTTTGTTTCATTATCTCATTTTTATTCATAAAATCCAAAAAAAATTGCTTTTTTCCATCATTGCACTTTGCATTTTGCATGGTACTTGCACTAGATTTACTTAGAGAAGTATTAGTCAGGCTTTCATATAGGAATGATTGCATTTTTCATTTGAAGAAAATTTTGAATTTCATGTAGTAGCATGCCCTATTTTTCATTCGACACAATGCATTTTCATTGATTGTTAGGTGTGCATTTTGCTTCATGTTGCGTCATAACACCATTGGTTGCACGATCATCTACCTTTTTTGAGTAATAAATCCAAATAAAATCAACGCTTAATTAAAATGGATTACACTATTTTCTTTGATAGGGTACACCAACAAGATTAGGTTTTAGGGTCTTGGAATAGTTCATCGTGAGTAAATTCTCCAAGACCACTAAACAACAACATGTATGTGTCTGTCCAGGTGAGAGTGTGAAATTCCTTAGTATAATTAGTGTTTATCAGGATCCTCCTCTTACAAGGGAGTTAAGCACGAGGTAGTGTGAATGGTTATTGATTAAGATGACCCGTAGTCATAACTAAGTAGCATCGGAGATATTTCCAGGATTGTATTTGTATCTGGGGGCTCTTTCATGAGTTTTGGGCTTTGCTACCTTGCCCATACGGTCAATACCTCCTGCGACTATCCACCTAAGCATTTATTATATTGAGGTGACCTTAGTTGCCTTACCTAGGTTATCGAGGGGTACCTTGCAGGGGTTATTCTACAGGTGTCATAGCCAGGTTGGGGTCGGACAACACAGTCGCTATATGAATTGAAGCTGAGGGCCACAATAATTGGTTACGAACCTCCGCTTGTTGTGTATGGGAGTCTCAAGCCTCTCCTAGACGAGACATACCTACTTCATTCAGGAGCTCACATATCCTACCCTTGTTTGCTTATGATTGGATTTAGATTATATAGGTGTATGCTCTGTGCACACTAGCTTGCTTAGGGTTTGCGTAATTAGAGAGTATTTTTCATTTTTTGAGTCATTGTGGATCCGAGTGTGGTACTTCGCCGTTCTCGTCATTTAGCAAGACTTCCACCTTCTACATCTCCTCCTCCTTTGGGAGAGAGAAACAGACGGTCCAGGTGGACTACTTATCACATTGATTCACACACGATGGGAGATCATGAAGATGAAATTCCTGAGTTTCCTTCTTCACTTCATGAGGTTGAAGAAGAAGAGCCTACTCCTACATATGATCCTTCACCTGATATACCTACACACACTGGGTATGATCCCTCATTCACAGGTCACCGGTATTGGTTTCCGGGCGATGAGACTCATCATGAACCTGCGAGCACTAGTTATGACATGTTGGGTATTCCTACACATGATTTGGCTCAGCATGCCGAGTCAGATTTTGAACCTAGCACTATGCCTGGGGGAATTCCTAGTCATTTCCATGTGGAAAGGTTTGGGAATACAAGTCACATTGCACCCTCCATCCCGGCGATGGAGGTCACATCACATGTTCGTCCTAGACCTGGTGCTAGTAGTCCTATTTGAATACCAGAACCAAGACGATTGATGGTAGGGAATACCACTTACATAGTTTCACATGTCCCTACATCCTCTATTCCTAGCTCTTTGAATGTTATTCCTACCCCTCATTCATGTGGTCCTTCGGGTCGAAATGTTGCTATGATTCATGTGCGTACTACTACTACTCACGTAGTTGTGTCTCAAAGTCAAGTACCTCTTGTTGTCTCGGGAGGTCGTATTCCTACTTCTGGAGGTCATATTCCTACTTATGGAGTTTCTCATGGGACATCTCATGGGACTTCTTATGGACCGCAGTATGCACAGAGTTATTCACCTTATGGGTATGGGTATCAACAACCCGCTTACTCCCCGAATTATGGCTTTGTAGCCCCAAATAGTCAAGGTACACCACATTATGGTGCTTCCATGCCACCTTACATGGGTCAAATAGGAGGAGGATACTATGGCCATGGCCATGGTGGTTACGGTAATCAGTCCTATGTGAATCAAAATTATTAGGGAGCATCTCATATACCTGCTCAACCTAGACTCCCTTTCCTCGCAACGTTAAATCTTCTTGACTTGTCGAGACTAACGAACGATCCGATATCTTATGACCCGGCTTGGCCGGCTGTCCCTACGAAGCTTCCCTCGGACATTCCCAAATTTGAGGGCAAACTAGGAGAAGATCCTAGTGAACATGTTACTACATTTCACCTTTGGTGCTCTTATAATTCCTTACATGAAGATTTGATTCGTTTAAGGCTATTTCAACGCACCCTCACCAGGCCTACAACGAAATGGTACATATAGCTACCTAGGGGGGCATTCACTTTGTTTGATGACTGTTGTAATCTCGCAGATCACATAGGGTTACCAATAATACAATTTAAAAGCATACATACATAACAAAGACAAGAGACAAGAACAAGTAAGTGGAATAACATATTATATTATCATGAAAGGGTCCATACGATACAGAGAACTGACCCAAGTTCTCATCTGGCTCAACAACCTAATATATATGAATTACAAACATTTACAAATAACTACCTGTCGGTTCGGTCAACCAACACAACCTTAGGTGGCCGACCTAATCTCTAATTAGTCAGTTGATAGACTTAGTCAGCTAATCAAGTTCGGCTATCGTTCAAGTTGGCTTACTGACTTGCTCCTCCAACATCTCCCCCACGAACAAAACATTTCTTCGTCCTGAAGAAATAGGGAGGTACCAAAATTTCTTTTCCTGTCCTAAGTAGTCATTTCTGTGCTTGATCTTCATGGGATGTGAAGTCTGATGGTTGGTATTTTCTGTACACAGACCTCAACAATTGCTTCAGCTGTCATTGCCAGCTGATGTTGGAATTCCGTCCAACTCTGCAGTATTTTCTGTATGTCAATGGTTAATCTAGTCAGACTTGATAATACCGACATATTTTCTTGAATGGAAAGTTCTACTATCCTTTCCATGTGGGGACCCATAAACTGGTCCTTTTCCTCTACTATCTCAAAAATTCGTTTCATCTGTGGGTAGATGATTTCTAATTTTTCTAGACTTGGAATGGCTTGTTGCACCCACTGATGTGCTTGTCGCTCAAGCTTCTATAATTTGGCTGTTTCAAGCACTATTTGATTTTCAATTATGCTTCTAAGTGCTACCTCTATGCTCTTTCTTTTCTGAAGCACTTGAATTTCTTATCGGGTCTGTCGGGTTTGCTAATAGACTTTCCCATAATAAGCAGGCCATTCTCTTAGTACTTCTTCCATAATAACTGACTCCTCCATGTGATCTTGGAGTACCTTGTATGCTTTTGCAAAAGCTATATGTTGTTGCATCAACAGTTGAGCGGTTTCTTCTTTCTGCTCCTCTCTTATGTCTTGCATCTATTCCTGTAGCATCGACACCACGCTCTCAAATAGCTGATAAGATTTTTCTAGTGGCCTATCGGTGTTGACCTCTGTCGGTCCAAGTATCATAGATTGCATGAGGTTTCTGCATTTGTTAAGGAAATCGACTTGTTCTTTTTCATTGTTGTCGAGCTCCTTACATCTGTTCTGGCTTCTTGTTTTTGCTTCATTTGTCAGTGTTTCTAGGATTTTCCCTAATTCTCCATCCCTCAGCTTGGTTGCATCAACTACAGTGGTCGACCCAAGTTGACTGATATGGACCCTTGTCATCTGTCCTTAATGGTCCTTCTTCTTTTTGTCTTTCCTGTTTTTGTGCCTTTGCTGCTCTACTTGCTTTGGCACCTATGTACCTACAAGAGTCAAAATTGGATTGTCTAGTTGCTGGCTAGCAGTGGTTGGTGGTATTTCTGGTTGGGTCAGTTGGATGACTGCTACGGGTGGTTATGCATCTAGTTGGTTGGATACAGAGGGTCTAGATGTGGATGTGGTTGGTGCTAATGATTGTGGCGGAGGTGGTTCTGGTGTAGTTGGTTTAATTATATGTTCTAGGCTGGGAGGAGGTGGTTATGACATTGGTGAATGGTCGGGTGTGATTGGGTTGGTGGAGGTGTGGTTGAGTGACAGATCGTATATCTGTGGTGGTGAATCTTGAAGGTCAGAGAATAGTTGGTCGATTTCTTGATTTATTTCTGCCATGTTTTCTCCTTCCTCATCTCCGGTCGGTTCAGAGGATGGTGGGTGGGGTTTGGGGATGGTCAGGATGAGAGATGTAGTCCGACTTGTGACAACGGAAACTTTTTTGTTGGGGTTTCTTTGAAACATCGAACTTATAATTGTCACAGTCCTCGGCCTCTGAGGTACTTCACTAGGTTGGGGAGCGGGTAGTCTGGAGCCGCCAAATTCAAACAAAGGGGCTTTGGTGGAGAGATTTTGTACCAAAGTGAGTAACTCAAGCAATTTTTCAATGTATTCCTGAAGGTCTTTGTCACGGTCAAACTTTTCCTTCAAGGTCTCTGACATAGCATTCTTGCATATGTTGAGTGGTCTTATGGAAGGAGGGTCTGGAACAAGCTCTTGTGTTATTTTGGTCAGAGATGGAAGTGGAGGTGTAGACACAAGATCCACAACATTTTTAGTCATTGAAGTGTTTGTGCTTTTCACCTTCTTTGGCCGACCTTGTTGTGCCCCTGCTTCGACAAATATTTGGAACTGGGACTTTGTTTGCTGTGGAATCTTCTATAATGTCACATGCCATGCCTACCAATTCTTCCTCATCTTATAAGGACTCTGGAATGATAAGCTTGCACTTACCTTTCCCCTGCTCTTGTTCCTGATTTTTCTTTCTTTTTCTTGACGCTGCTATCTCCTTCGACAATTTGCTTATGTTTTCGTTGGTGACAACATACTCTGGATCTTTAGTATCTATTTCTCCCCTTGGATCTTGAGTCGAGACGATGCTTTCTTCAGCCGGATTGGTTACCTGTTGTTCTGTTTGTGTCTCTTCCCTTTGTGCTGTCGGAGGTTTGATTACAATTTGTAGTCGATCGGTGCCTTTTATCGGTGTCTCTTCCGACACAAATGTGCTTATGTATAAGTTGAGCTCGTAATATTCCTCCTTCTCCTGGTCTATCAGTGACTCTTCTATCGAGAGCTCTATTTCTTTTTCCCTTGCTGGTATCGATAGTTTTGTACCCGCCTGTCGAGCTAGCTCCCGAAAAATATCTTTTACTGTCGGGTAATAGTCGAGAGCCCTCACCTTTGCCTTGGCACCTTGCATGTACCACACCACGGTATGGTCAAGTTCTAACTAGATGTGGGCATTTTTAGGTAGACTTTGTCGGATGTTCTAGGGCACACTCCATCTGGTCATGCAGACTTTTAGCTGTTGGAACTAGTTTTCTAACAGCACTTTTCCATTTGCAAGTTCTTTCAGTGTTTCATTCTGGGAGAATGGTTTGAATCTCCACATATGGAATTTTTTCAGTTCTTGAAACTGTTTGTCCCTGACAGGGCACAAGGAGTACATGACTATCCATAGCATAAGGGATGGGAACCTTATAATTCCTCCCAACTACTGACATTTTTTCGTAGATGCCTTTGAGCATGTCGGCAACATACTCATCCCATCTATATATCTTTCCTGTGTGGGCAATGGTATCCACTTCCTCCAACATATCTAGTTTGAGGTCGCTTCCCCGACCTGTCGGTGTAAGTGAAGTAGTTATGATTTTGGCCACTATTTGTGGCATTCGAGCTTGTATTTGGATAATCATTAGCCCTTTGGAGTTTTTACCTGATGTTGATCCTGTTAGCTCCTCGACCAATCCTTCTTTTATACCGACTAGTACTGGATCTCCTTGGTTAGACAAACCTGTTAATTTGTAGATTGCCTCCCCAGAGATGTCGACCGGTTAGTCGAAGTAAAATCTACTGTTGTAGTACCGGCTTATGATAAATTTCACTATCGTTTCCTTTGTGCCTCCAAAACTAGCCATGAGCGGTGCGTTGATGTAATTTACAATGGTACTGTGGTTCATTTTCTATGTAGCTGCAGTAGGATTTTTTTCAACGTGAGACCATTCTTTTATCTCATCCCATAATTGTGTCCATTAGCTCTCCTGAACCTTAGCATTCTTGATGTTCTTTAGTCTCCTTACTAATGGTGTTTCCGCAGTCTGTAGTTCCTTGGGATTGGCTATAGCTCTGGTTTGTTTTGGTGCCATCTTGTCAGTCTGTTGGTCGATTTTGATTCAGTATTCTTGGCTCTCAATCATTTGGTTTCTCAATTTATCTCTTTGTTTGAAATGCGGTAAATGATCCTTTGACAGTTCAGTATTTATAGTTTATGCGTTGGATGTTTTTGTCGATGGATGTATTAATGGAGGACGTGATGGTCCAGCACGAACACTTGAGTTTTTGTTAATGGTGATTTGGTTTTGGCACTCGTAGTCATGAATGGACGATGGGACTGTCGAGGTCGTTGGTCGATGTCGATCATGAAAATGGTCGATGGTTTTATGTCGATGGGCGTGATGTCAGTTGTCGAAGTGGTGATTCCTTGTCATACTTTTTATGTATATCAGTACTATTTTACTTTTTGGATTTTTGGATTTTTATAGCTTTTGTTTAACCATTATGGTCATTATAT